>SKCR01002841.1:0-36678 GCA_019454045.1 Zanthoxylum bungeanum | reverse complement strand
GCATTTCGAATTCGAACGCGGCACGCAATCACATCAATCGTCAAATCGTTAGTCGCGTCAATCGTCAAATCAATTGTCACTTTGAGTGATGTGACTTGACAATATGTCACTTTATTAAAGTGAATAGATGTGATGTGACTTAAAGTTAAAAGTTGAAATGATGAAAAAGCTTATTGTTTTAACTTTTGACTTTTAAATTAAAAGATAATATATATATATTGTTTTATTTATTTTTTACTTGGTAAATGAAATAAAAATATATATATTAGATATCTTTTTCTCTCTCATCATGCATCAGAGACACGGTTTTCTTCATCTCCCTCTCCTTTTTTTCCCTTTTTCCCTCTTTTTTTTTCTCTTCTTCTCGGTTTCACTGCCGTTTTTGCTTGAAAATTTTCTGGTTAGACCGATTTTTGAGAAGAAAATGAAGAAGGATGGTGCTAGCACACACATGGGTTATACTTAGGTGATAGGGAAACGATTCATGTGCTTGGAATCAATTTTGGAGCTTGAAGCTTGGAGCTTCCATGGAGACCACCTATGGCGATTCTTGGAGACGCAAAGAAGATCAAAACCGAGCAGCCCCTGCTGTTTTTGGAGGCCAAACCGAGCACCAACAAGGTCAAAAACGCAACTTGTGTTCATTTCATCAAAACCCATCAATGTGAGTATGAATTCCGCCTTACTCCTTTGTGTATTCATACTCGTTTTATGCATGGTTTGTGATCCTGGGACTTTGATTGAAAACTTACAGTATCTAGTCACCTTTATTGGATGATACATTGTCACTATCTCAATGTAAGTGGTGAGGCCATTTAATGGCTTTTTGGGAGAAAACTTTTTCACGTTTTTGGAGGGATATTTACCAAATATTTTTTGGTAATTGTTATCTCATCATTCACGGTTTTGGAAACAAGAAGAGAAAAACAAAAGAAAACCAAAAGCCTATCTCCCTCTTCTTCTTGCTCACGCCGTGAGCTTCAACAAGGGAAAAAATTGTTTTTCATCTTCTCCATTTTGCTAGCACAATGAAGGATCAAAGGAGGTGATAGGGAAACAACCTTGGAGCTTGGAATACTTGAAGACTTGAAGCTTCTCTCCCTTTTGCTCTTGGCTGAAAGTTTCCACCTTGAAGACTCAAGGATTTTCTTCATCATTTTTCATCACAAGCTTTGTAAGTATGATTCTGCCATGCTTCAAGCTTTGCATGTATAAATCGTGTGTTTCATTGGCTTCTACTTTCTTTGGGACTAATAATAGAAACCTTCACCTGGCTTTTGTTCTGTTGCTGGAATTCAGGTGGTGGATAGTTTTGCTATTGGCCTGAATTGTTGCTCCATGAAAAATTAGGATGATTCCTCCACCCTGGGTTGTAGGTGTTGGAATATGGATTGTTCCCCTGTCTGTTGAAATTGTTCACATAATTCACCGTCTCTTCATGTTGGTTTGGTTCTGGTGCTCCTCTATATGGTGAACTTGTGGCTCCAGCGATGTTCACAACTTACGTGCTCAGTGTTTCTAGACATTTGCATATCTGATCCAGCCTGGTATTCACTGCTGTGTTTGCTCCAACTTCACAAATTCCTGCAATTCTTTGGATCATGCTCCTTTCTGTTGGCCACAAGGAATTGTTGTTGGCCATTTCTTCGATTAGGTCCCAGGCTTGATCTTCTCCTTTTGCCATCAATGCCCCTCCAGCAGCAGCATCGATTGTGGTTCTCATTATTCCAGAAAGCCCATTATAGAATGTTTGGACTTGAAGCCATTTTGGAATCTCATGGTGAGGACATTTCCGGAGTAAATCTTTATACCTTTCCCAAGCTTCGCAGAGGGATTCTGAATCTTGTTATACAAAGGATGTGATTTCATTCCTCAGCTTTCCGGTTCTGGCTGGTGGAAAGTACTTTGCAAGAAATTTGGTGGCTAAAGTGTTCCAATTTGTGATGGAACCTGCTGGTAGTGAATGTAGCCAAGCTTTAGCTCTGTCCTTCAGGGAATATGGAGAAACTCGTAGTCTCATTGCTTCTTCTGATGCTCTGTTGTAGTTGAAAGTGCCGCAAACTTCCAGGAAGTTACTGATGTGGGCATTAGGATCTTCAGTTGCATTCCCCCCGAATTGAACTGACTGCTGAATCATCTGAATGCATGTTTTGATGTCACACGCATTTGCTGGTAAGGGAGGAAGTACAATACAGGAAATGAGTCTGTCAACCACCAGAATGGTTCTGTCTCGAATGGGAATTGGTGGTGCAACGTTCAAAGGTTCAGGTTCCATGTTGACTAAAGCTTCTTGGCCTTCTCGCCTTTCCCTTCTCAACTGTCTGATGGTTCTTTCAATTTCTGGGTCAAGCGGTCGGAGTTCAAAGATTCTAGTTCGTCTCATGTAGTTTCTGAGAACCTGAAACACAAGAAAACAATGATAATAAGTAAAAAGAAATTAGATACAAGTAACGTATCTAACCTTAAAACTAATAGTGAAAGATAAACAAGTCCCCGACAACGGCGCCAAAAACTTGACCGGCGTAAACACACACGTATAACGCAAGCGCACGTATCGTTCAAGTAGTATAAAAATATCGATCCCACGAGGACTTAATATCTAAACTATAAATTTTATGAGGTCAAATGATTAATAATATCTAACAAGTAGATTGATTGATTTGAAATGGTGACGATTCTAAATTTAAAAAAAACAAGTAAATAAAATTGTCGAAAATAGGTTTTAAGAAAATTCAATATTAAAAACTATCTAGGGTTGTGATTTCTTCCAATATCATTTTAAAGATGAAGTGGTTATCTTAAAGGTGGGTAACATATTGATTTATTAACCTGGAACACTAAATTATGTGTAAGCCTCTGTCGAAGGTCAGACACAAATACCCAGTTTAACCCAATTGAACCATATGTCTATGTCAACCAAATTATCTGGATTCATTAAGTTTAAGTTCCAATTATGGCTACCCCCGCCCGACAAGTATATTCCTATCCTGTAAGGAAATGTATTAAATGGTTATCTATCCTCAAGGAAGATCGTGGACTATTGAGTCTAAGGCTGAAACCTAAAATCCCTATGTCTAGTTCATTTTAGATTTACAAGATCAATTTTATTAATGGCCAGTTAATGAAAAAGCATTAAGTTTAAGACTCAATAAATAAATCTTTATATTACCCAAGCTATAATCTAACCCTTATAAAACGATGATATTGGATTTCATCACAACCCCAGATAACTAATTTAGTTACAACACATAACTAGGGCTAGTAAAAACTTGAAAATAAAAGACATAAAGTAAAAATGCGGTAAAGTAAATACTGAAAAGTAAATTACAATAAAATAAAATGCTAAGGTAAAAGGAATTACTTTTACTACTACTAATTTAGATATCTCCCATAAAATAATATATAAACTTGTGATTCTTTTTCCAACCAGCCATATAGGCGGTAACCTGATTAAGTCAAATTAAGTCCAACCAGCCATAAAAGCGGATCCAAAATTAAATTACCAACCTACCAATCTGGCGGTATCCTTTATTAGTCAGGTTTAAATCAGATTAAAATGAATTACCAACCGACCAATCTGGCGGTATCATTTTTAAGTCAATATTTTAAATAGTGTATATATTATTTTTAAGGGAGATTAATCTAAATAGTAACAGTAAAAGAATTACCTTTCACCCTAGCTGGGGGAGTTACCTCCTCATGGTAAATAATAAAAACTGTAAAAAGTAAAAAGTAAAAATTAAATTACTATATTAACAAAACGTAATTAAAATTAATTACAAAACTAAAAATTAAAAGAAAGTAGAGAGCGAAACTCTCTCTTATAAGAGAGAGAGTGGTGCACTAAATTCTGAAATCTCGAGCTCAATTTATAGGCACGGATAAGCTTCCAGCGTCGCGACGCCAAGTCCCTCGCGTCGCCACGCCAGCTTCTGTTGACGTGGCAAGCTCTGGTTCGCTGGTTTGCAGATTCTGGATAAGCTGATAAGGTTACACGTGGCAGAGTGGTTGAGCTTCAATTATTGTGACATGTGGCGGCTTCTGATTGGTTGCTGAGATTCTTATCCACCACGTGTCAGATAAGGATAGGATATCCAATAATTGATGCTGACGTGGCGGTGACGTGGCGACGACGTGGGAAAAAGACTGTCGGTACCGTAGAATTACGACACGTGTCACTTCCTGATTGGCTAACGATGACGTGGTGGTGAGGTGGCAATGTTGACTTGTTGACTTGCTGACGTGGCTGATGACATGGAATGACACGTGGAACACGTGGCGATGATGACTGTAGGCACCGTAGGATGCTGACACGTGGCACGGTGCATGTTAGCAGATCGGCTGTGATGGTGACACGTGGCACGACGCATTTTAGCAAAGTCAAACTTTTCTCAGATTCTGATTTGTGGACCCGGTGCACGTTAGCACTGTTCGGCGCATTTTAGACGTCGCGACGCGGAAGGCTTGGCGTCGCGACGCGCTAAAGACCAAAATATCCCTGTTGACGCATTTTTGTCCGTTTTTGCCCCAAATTGCCTCCAATGCTTTCCAAACTTTATTTATCTGCAAAATAACACAAAACATATCAAAACGTTCACAAAACTCAAGAAACTATACAAAATATTAGGTTAAATGAGTGGGAATAAGTGATATAAATACCACTCATCACGTCTCCATACCCGGAGTGCCATACCCGGCATGCTAAACCCCATACCCGAGGCGTCGCGGTTGCGTCTCCATACCCAGAGTGTCGCAGTAGTGTCTCCATACCCGGCATGCTAAACCTCATATCCGAGGCATTGCGGTTGCGTCTCTATACCTAGAGTGTCGCAGTAGTGTCTCCATACCCGGAGTGCCATACTCGGTAAAACTGATATTGATGCTGATGTGGGCCTTGCCCCCGGGACTTATCCCAAAAACTGATATTGTTGCTGATGTGGGCCTCGCCCTCGGTACTCATCCTTAAACTGATACTGACAATGTGATGGTTCATTTCAATATATTATACTGCCTCTCACAAGATAATCCTGATAGTTAAACCTATTTTCGTCCTCAATGGATGCTTCGTGTTGAAACCAGAGAACCTTCAAAGTACTCAATACACTCAAATCTGATTGTCTGAATGAGTGATATGAACTAGACTCCTAGTGTGTGTGTGCCAAGGCTCTTTCGCAGCTTAATCCTTAAGTAAGCCAACTTGATGATTTTGTCTTGGAGAATCGAATCAGTGGGTCTAACCAATCTATATGTCTTGATCACACTCTGTGATTACTTCGTCATACTCAACATGATATGGTTTTCTTTTCTTTTTCTATTGTCTCTTTCTTTTCTTTCTTTTTGACTTTTTTTTTTCTTTTCCTATTTTCTTTCTTTGACAAACATACCCTTTAAGGTAGCATTTCTCCTCATGGTTGTCCTAATACTCGCCCATGGGTAGCTTCACCCTTATCGGTTATAGGCGGTATATTTTTCCTTTTCTTTTCATTGCGGAGACTTTTTCTTTCTTTCCAACCATATCATATATCGTAGCATAAGTAAACCAGGATGGACATCCAGGAAAACGGTCATTCACTGATCCGCCATCTCTTCAACTAGTCATCTCGCCGATCACTTAGGCTTCTACTGCTAAAATCCTATAATCAAGTGCTCGTGAGTCCAGCCGAGATCACCCACTCAGAGTACCGGATGAGAGCACATCTCGCACTTATCGTTACTAAGGTTTCTCCCTACAATAAACAATATCATCACCGGGCATATGCTTAACCATCAAGGATTTCTCTTTTTTTTTTCACTGGCATTCTTCCTTTCGACCTCTGATAATGTATGTTTCGCCCCCTTGGATTCCTCCCTGAAAAACCGTTTATACTATTTTGTTGCTTTTTCTTGTGTTTTGCCGCTTTTCCTTCTTTTCTTTGAGACTTGGGAACACAAATAAAACAACAGAATAAAAAAAACGCGCGCATGTGATATGTACGTATTCATGTGTGGAGGTACTCCATGTTCCTGATGGGTTAGCCCCTCATTGTGCTCTTTGGTGCCATGTGCCTATGCATGTCTCTGGTCGCCCTCTAGGTCTGCTTATAGTTTCCTCCTACCGGTTCTCTTCTGGTGATTGTGCAGTTCTCTTTTGTCTGAAACCTACAAACACAGAAAAAACATAAAAATTGCAAGTACGTTACGTGTATGCATGCATGAATGAATTTCCTATTCCGTTGGGTTAGGTCTTCTGTCGATGACTGCTTGGTCTTCTTTTCCTCAGGCAAAATACTGCTTCAATCTATCCACGTTGATCGGCTCGGTGAACTCATTCCCTTCCAAGTCTGACAGTCTTATTGCCTCGTTTCCCATTACTTTCTGGACTATGTAGGGTCATTCCCTAATTGGGTCTGAACTTTCCTCTCGGGTCTGTCGTTGACGGCTTCGATTGCTTTAGCATCAGATCACCCTTCTGATTTTTGTATGACGCACCTTCTTGTTGAATGCTCGAGCCAACCTCTTCTGGTATATCTGCATGTGATACAAGGACTTCATTCTATTCTTCTCGAGCAATACCTATTGTTCAAATCTCTGCGAGGCCCATTCTTGTTCAGGTAACTCTGCTTCTGCTAATACCCTCATGGACTGTATCTCAACTTCCATCGGCTGTAATGTTTCTATTACCTTTCGAGCTTCTTCTTTTCTTAAACACTCCAGCTGAATGTCATTCGCTTGTCTTTTGTATAATTCTCCCTTCAAACTCACATATTGAGAAGCCACTTCTGAATGGCTATTCTGTCAATTCTGCTCGCTTCTTCCGGGAGTTCCTCCCATTCCAGATATCTCTGAATGTCGTGATACCAAGGTTTCCCATCGTTGACCTCTACTTCCAAGATTCTTTCTATCTCATAAACCGGTTTACTTACCGTTGTCAACAACAGAGGTCTCATCACCATTGGCCACAGTGGCGGTCAAAGCTTGCAACTGTTCGGTGATCTTAGTGAGATTAGTCTCCAGCTGATCCATACGAGATCCATCGTTAACTGATTCGCTCATGTTCGCTAATGGCCTTTTGATGAGTCTTCCCTCTTCCCTAACCCAACGAGTATCTATGATGGCTTTTAAGACACAAAAGGTTAACATGATGCGTGTATGCATGAGATGCATGAGATCCGTATGATGTATGAGATATATAAGTCGACCCATATGTTAGACAGTTATGACCCATAGCGTCACTATTTTGTAAATGATATTGTATTATTGTACAAAATTAACTATGTAGTAATGAAATTGCCTTTTACCGTTTTGTAATTTATTTACTTTGATATATAAATGGTAAAAGTCCCTATGATTAATTCCGGATTGAGATGATATGAGACAGTATCAATCCATAAAGGTTTAATCATTAAATATCCTAGTCGTAGTATTATCGATATTGGACATCGATAATGCGGAATAGACTAGTACTGCACTTGTGCATGTTGTGAGGGCACAACATCATAGTTCTCATATATTTGAGTATTGGATACTTATGCAAGTGCGTAGGAGGTTGTGTTTTACCGATGGTATGGAAAACAGCTTCGCTCTGGATAGACCCCGCGGAATCCCATTGGTAGTTTGTCTGCGTGTCTATGGGAGTCCGCTTCAGGGTAGGTGCATATGGTCTTAACCTGAGACTTGCATCGCTAGTACTTGCGACAATCGGTAGACTTTAGTTTTGGTCGTTCAGGGCATTAACAGGTTCTGTGTACACCTCTTCTAGGTTTATCGGGAATCGTAGTGTATTGGGTGTGATGTCAAGACGGAAGTATCACTTCAGACATATGGAGATGATGATCGCGCAGGATACATACTAGTACTCTATAATGGTTGCAACCATCGGGATAATATGACAAGGTCAGGATTATCCAATTCAAAGAGACTAGTTGCTTGATGTCCGATATATGTATCGTACGGGGCAGACACATCTCCAGCCCCGGGCCTTACATGTGATCATCCGATACTGGACTGCTATACACTATACTACGGTATACTACGCCTGTTATAGATCTTATATTCCAGTAAGAATATTTCTGGAGAATTGGGTAGGCATGGCGTTTTGCTAGAGGCTAACCTTGTCTTGTAAATCGGTAAAAACGTAGTACTTGGTACGTACGTGTTCGGATAGTCCTTGGGGATGCTTAAGGGTGTATGATGATGAGACCTAACAAAGATAAATTAATTGGTTGCCAATTACACGAAAATCCCTCAAACAATATTCAGCGATTTTCCTTCCGTTGAGTGATTCTTTCTCAAGATCCGAAATTGGCATTGGTTTGTTGGCCAAAGTCAAGACCTTTGTCAATTGAGGATGTGTTTGAATCATGAGAGTTTTGTTCCATATCGGTGTCTTGTCCAAGTTGTGATTTGTTGGCCAAAGTCAAGATCACTTCTTGTCCATCGACATTGATTACGAAACTTTCCATGTCAATGGGTCCCGCTTAACTGGAATCATTAAGTTTGTTGTGCCAAAGCCAAGACTTAGTTGATTCAGAGGAAAAGGTTAGGAAAATGTATTGGATACATTGACATATGTATTAGATATATATGTTTCAGACTTGGATGTCCACCTTACCTAGTTAAATATCATACAACTTGTTGGCCAAAGTCAAGGTTGTGTGTTATTTAACGGGATCCTAGCCCACTAGGAAATTGGATTTCCCGAGTACTCGACAGAGGGTTAGAGACTTGTAGAAAATAGTGGGAGGCTAGTATTGAATTTGCAATTTCATTCAGATACTTAGCTTTACGCGCTTACAAAATTTATTTCGTCATATTTTAACATTAGTTGGACTAATAAAATGTTATTTTTCTTGTAACAGTTTGACTGTACCCATATATCGTTAACTAGATAGTTGGACTATCGTAGTTAAGATGGCAAACAAAGGAAATGTCCGAGACATAATCATGGGTGATAATGTATTTAAGGGCACGAACTTGCTGACTGGGAAATGAACCTGAGGATAGTCCTTGGGGCAGAGAGGCTGTTGTACACCATACAGAGACCTCTCGGGCCGAGGCCCACTGAGCCACTTGAGCTGGAGTTATGGAGAACTCATAGCGATGATTGTGATACAACTCAGTCGATCATGCTTGCTTCCATGACTCAACACTTTCGTCGCCAGAATAGGGACTTGGATCCTTATAATATGATGGCTAGACTAAAGGATCTTCACCGCACTAATAAGCGGATGGAGAGGTATGAGTGGGTGAAGAAACTCTTTCGCTCCCGTATGACTGATGGCGCTTCAGTTGAGGCCACGGGACTCAAATGATAGCTGACATTGATGAGCTGGCCAAGATGGGAATAGTTTTGGAGGCTGAGCTGACTGTAGACATGCTTTTACAGTTACTTCCCGATACTTGGAAGCAGATTATCATCAACTACAAGTTGATGGATATGGACGATACTCTTGGAGAGCTATTGTCCATTCTTAAGGAGTCAGAGAAAAAGCTTCTTAAAGGCAACAAGCGCGAGGCGCACTTTGCATCGACCTCTCAGACGTCAAGGGCTGGGCCCAAGGCAACTGGAGGGGTGAAAAAGAAGAAGCGTAAGAACAAGGGCAAGGCCAAGATGCCGATGGCTTCTGGGAAGCCGAGGAACAAGTCACAAGACATATGCCTTAACTGCGGCAAAAGAGGTCACTGGAAGCGTGAATGCCGCATGAACAAGGCGATCAGAAGGGAGATCAAGGCGGGCAAGGCACCGACCTCTGGTATGTTGTTTATTGAAATAACATGGCTACTTCTAGTTTTTAAAAATTGGATTTTGATTCTGTTGGGTTCTCATATATGTACTGATGTTCGGATCTGCAGAACAGCATGACTCTGGCTTCAGGGGAGATTGATCTACGAGATTGGAAACGGAACTCCTGTTGCTTTTTTGCCGTGGGCACTTTTGTATTAGAACTGCCCTCGGGCATGTACTTAAGTTAAACTAATGACTGTTATTATGTACCTAGTTTACTAGGAATTATATCTGTATCTTTTGTTAACCCGAAATGGGTACACTTTTTGTATTTAGGAAACACTGGGTGTTATTTATAAAATAAAAATGATGCAGAAATATGCACGCAGTTGCAATAATGGTCTTTATTTTTGAATATAAATGAATCTCCTACAACCAAATATAATTAACAAACAAAAGGCTTAAAATATGGTCCAAATGATGAACTTATATGTGGCATTGTCGTCTGGGACACATTAACAAGACTCGCATATCCACACTTTCGAAGAGTGGGTACTTGGACGGATTGATCCAAATTCATATGACGTCTGCGAATCTTGCTTATTAGGCAAAATGCCTCATCACCTTTTAGCGGTAAAGGTGAACGCGCCACTGACTGTTAGCCCTCGTTCATGTGACGTTTGTGGGCCCATGTCTAGCCAAGCTAGTGGTGGATATCGATACTTCGTAACCTTTAAGCGATGATGATCACGTTACTGTTATGTCTATCTAAATGATGCACAAGTCGGGAAACTTTGAGAAATCAAATAGTTTCGACACGAAGTTGAAAACAAACTGCAGAGTATTAATACAATTACGGTCGGACCGTGGGTGGTGAAACTTATTAATGAGTTTCAATATTACCTGAAAGAATTTGGTATTCTTTCACATGGAACTCCTCCTGTAACCCACAATTAAATTGGTGTGGCGAACGAGAACCGTACCTTATTGGACCTATGGTCAAGGTCGATGATATGTCCGCACTGAGCGGCCAATGTCCTTCTGGGTGTTGGTTTCTTATCTATAATATGTCCCAAGGAAAGATTAAGCATTCATGAAATACTATAAAGAATATATATAAAAGACTTGAAGCATGGCGGAATCATACTTACAAAGCTATGTGATGAAGAAGATGATCAAATGGTGGAAGCTCCAAGTGTTGGAAGATTCGGCCAAGAGGAGGAAGAAGACTTGAAGCTCCAAGCTTTTGTATTCCAAGCTCTTTGATGGTTTCCCTATCACCTCTTTTGATCCCTTGCTTGTGCTAGCAAAATTGGAGAAATAGAAGATCAAATCTTCCTTGCCCTTGTCAATGGAGTTCTCGGCAATTTGAGAGAGAAGAGAGATTTTGTGTAAAGTCTTAATTGATCTTTTTTTTACCAAAAATCAATTTATATTTATGTTATAATTTATTAAATAAATAATAAATCTATGACATAAACCATGCAATGGCTTAGAGTGTCAAACACTCAAACTCCATGCAAAGCCTTTGAGTGTAATGCACACTATCACCATGCAATGCCTTAGAGTGTTTTGTACACTATTAACATGCAATGCCTTATCAATAAAATAATGCATATAATGACAAGTGTCATGTGGGCCCCACACGTTCCCAATGAAAGTGGGCCCACGTCCACTCACGCGTTCGGGTTCGATATTTCCGAAATACCGAACTTGCGTCGCGACGTTAATTAAATCGGATTTAAATAAATAATCGCTCCTAGCGAAATTATTATTTACGTCGCTTACGAATTAATTCTAAATTAACTCGTATGCCCGAATTAAAATCTAATTTTAATTTCGCGTCGAAATCGAATTTCGATTATTATATCGAATACAATAATTTTATCGATTAATTCCAAATTAATCGTTCTCTCTCTAAATTAGGCACTTTATCCAAGATAAAGTTTCTCCGCAATTAATCCAAGATTAATTAAGTCCGAATCAAATATCATAGGTGAATCTTCAGGAAGCGACCCAAGAGATCTCCGGATATTTTGGCAGTAAATAAATACGGTCGTCGGATAATCCGAACACGTACGTACCTCGTACTACGTCTTTACCGATTTACAAGACAAGGTTGGCTTCTAGCAAAGCGCCATGCCTACCCAATTCTCCAGAAATATTCTTATAGGAATATAAGATCTGTATCAGGCGTAGTATACCGTAGTATTCCGTACATCGATCCAGTATCGGATGATCACATGCTAGGCCTGGGGCTGGAGATGTGTCTGCCCCGTACGAAACATATATCGGACATCAAGCAACTAGTCTCTTTAAATCGGACAATCCTGACCTTGTCATATTGTCCCGACGGTTGCAACCTTTTTAGAGTACTAGTTCTGTGTCCTGCGTGATCATCACCTCCATATGTCTGAAGCGATACTTCCATCTTGACATCACATCCAGTACACTACGATTCTCGATAAACCCAGAAGAGGTGTACACAGAACCGGTTAAGGTCCCCAACCACCAAAACTAAAGTTTACCGATTGTCGCAAGTACTAGCGATGTAAGTCTCAGGTTAAGACCATATACACCTACCCTGATGCGGCCTCCCATAGACACGTAGACATACTACCAATGGGATTCCGCGGGGTCTATCCAGAGCGAAGCTGTTTTCCGTACCATCGGTAAAACACAACCTCCTATCGCACTTGCATAAGTATCCAATACTTAAATATATGAGAACTATGCCGTTGTGCCCTCACAACGTGCACAAGCGCAATACTAGTCTATTCCGCATTATCGATGTCCAGTCTCGATAATACTACGACTAGGGATATTTAATGATTAAACCTTTGGGGACTGATACTGTCTCATATCATTCTCAGTCCAGGTACTAATCATATGGACTTTCGCCATTTATAAGTCAAAGTAAATAATATTACAAAACGGCAAAAGGCAATTTCATTATCACATAGTTAATTTTGTACAATAATACAATATCATTTACAAACAGTGACGCTATGGGACATAATGTCTAACAATCTCCCACTTGGCCTATAGCCAGTCACTCAAGCATCTAATACCCGAACTATGTATGTGTCGTTCAAAAACTTGCTGTAGAACAGCTTTCGTCAGCGGATCTGCAATGTTGTCATCTGATGTGACCTTCTCGACTTTTACATCGCCACGATGTATAATCTCCCGAATCAGATGATAACGTCGAAGAACATGCTTGGACCGTTGATGAGACCTTGGTTCCTTAGCCTGTGCTATAGCCCCGTTATTGTCACAATACAATGGAACGGGCTCAGCTGCTAACGGAACTACTCCTAATCCGATTAGGAACTTTCGGATCCAAACTGCCTCCTTTGCTGCTTCAGATGCAGCGATGTACTACTCCGCTTCTGTTGTTGAATCGGCAACAGTATCTTGCTTGGAAGATTTCCAGCTCACTGCTCCGTTATTCAAGCAAAAAATGTACCCGGATTGCGACTTGTAGTCATCCTTGTCGGTTTGGAAACTTGCATCGGTATACCCAGATACCGCAAGTTCTCCACCTCCATAAATTAAGAAAGCATCCTTAGTTCGTTTAAGATACTTAAGGATATTCTTAACTGCTATCCAGTGACCTTCACCTGGATCGGCCTGATAGCGACTGCACATGCTCAAAGCATATGAGACATCAGGTCGTGTACATATCATGGCATACATGATCGATCCGACTGCCGAGGCGAACGGTATCCGACTCATGTGGTCTCTCTCTTCCTGAGTCTTAGGGCACATGTCCTTAGACAGAGAGGTACCACGTACCATTGGAACCAATCCCCTCTTGGATTGTTCCATGTTGAATCTCTTCAACACTTTATCAATGTATGTACTCTGGGAGAGTCCAAGCAGCTTTCTAGATCTATCCCTGTAGATCTTTATTCCAAGAATAAAGGCTGCTTCTCCCAGATCTTTCATGGAGAATTTTAATGAAAGCCAAGCTTTCACCGACGTTAGCATGGGAATGTCATTGCCTATAAGCAATACGTCGTCGACATAAAGGACAATAAAAGTAAGTGCTCTCCCTCTCCCACTAACCTTCTTGTATACACAAGGGTCATCTGCGTTTTGCACGAAATCATATTCCTTTATGATCTCATCAAAACGCTGATTCCATGACCGTGATGCTTGCTTCAATCCATAAATGGATCGATTTAACTTGCAAACCTTGTTTGCAAGTCTAGGTACGATAAAACCGTCAGGCTGTTGCATATAAACATCCTCCAAAAGGTTTCCGTTAAGGAAAGCGGTTTTAACGTCCATTTGCCATATCTCGAAGTCGAAATATGCAGCTATTGCAAGCATTATCCGAATGGATTTAATCATGGCAACGGGTGAGAAGGTTTCGTCATAATCAATACCATATTGTTGACGATACCCCTTCGCTACAAGCCTAGCCTTGTACGTTTGTACGTTGCCATCCATGTCGGTCTTCTTCTTGAAGATCCATCTGCATCCAATAGGCTTTACGCCTTCTGGTGCATCAACCAGTGTCCAAACTTGGTTGGCGTACATGGAATCCATCTCGGACTTCATGGCTTCTTGCCATAAAGCGGAATCGATATTTTGTATCGCTTCCTCATACGTAGCCGGCTCATTATCCTCAATAAGATTAATATCTATATGAGGTGAGATCAGGAACCCATACCTCTCAGGTACTGTTCTGACTCTCTCCGACCTACGCGGTCCTTGTGTATGTGAAGTTTGTGGTACAGACTCATCCCGGATGGTCTGTTCTTGTTCCGTCGTTGATTCATTGCCAGGAACAGTATCACTACGATCTTCATCGAGTTCTACTTTCCTCCCACTTACCACTGCATTTAGGAATTCCTTCTCAAGGAAAACCGCATGTAGAGCAACAAATACTTTGTTCTCTTGTGGGTAATAGAAGTAATATCCTTTGGTTTCCCTAGGATATCCAACGAAAAGGCATTTATCAGATTTGGGTTCAAGTTTGGTGCCTTCCAAACGTTTAACATATGCCCAGCATCCCCAAATCTTTAGGAAAGAGAAACCTGGTTTCCTTCCTGTCCATATCTCATATGGGGTCTGTTCAACAGACTTCGACGGTACCTTATTCAAAATAAGTATAGCACTGTTTAATGCGTATCCCCAGAAGGATATTGGTAGCTCAGTGCGACTCATCATTGACCTCACCATGTCCAACAAGGTGCGGTTTCTCCGTTCGGACACACCGTTTAATTGTGGTGTTCCAGGAGGAGTCCACTGTGAAAGAATACCATATTCTTTCAAGTAATCTTGAAACTCATAACTTAAGTATTCGCCACCACGGTCTGACCGTAATGTCTTGATACTCATCCCTGTTTGTTTCTCCACTTCGTGTCGAAACTCTTTGAATTTCTCAAAAGTTTCCGACTTGTGTCTCATAAGATACACATAACCGTAACGAGATGCATCATCTGTAAAGGTTACGAAGTAGTGAAATCCACCTCTAGCCTGGCTAGACATGGGCCCGCATACATCAGTATGAACGAGAGCTAACAGTTCTGTGGCACGTTCACCTTTACCGCTAAAAGGTGATTTAGGCATTTTGCCTAAAAGACAAGATTCGCAGACGTCATATGAATTGGGATCAAATTCGTCCAAGTACCCACTCTTTGAAAGTGTGGATATGCGAGTCTTGTTGATGTGTCCTAGACGACAATGCCACATATAAGCTTCATCTTTTAGATTACTCCTTTTGAGCCTTTTGTTTGTCATTTTAGGAGATTCATTTATATTCAAAATATAAAGACCGTTATTTGCAACAGCTGTGCAAATTTCTGTATCATTTTTATATAAATAACACCCTGTGTTCCTGAATACAAAAGTGTAACCCTGCTGGGTTAACAAGGATACAGATATAATGTTCCTAGTTAAACTAGGCACAAAATAACAGTTCAAAAGTTTAAGTTCATGCCCTGAGGGCAGTACTAAAACAAAAGTCCCTACGGCCAAAACAGCAACTGGTGTTCCGTTTCCGACCCGTAGATCCATCTCCCCTGATGCCAGCACCCTGCTATCATGCAGATCCTGCACATCAGTACAAATATGAGCACCACAACCAGAATCAAAAATCCAATTTTTAAAACTAGAAGTATTCATATTTATCTCAATAACAAACATACCAGAGGCAATGGCCTTGCCAGCCTTGATATCCTCCCTCTGCACAATGCTCATTCGGCAGTCACGTTTCCAGTGACCCCTCTTGCCGCAGTTAAGGCAGATGTCCCGAGATTTGTCCTTTGGCTTCCTAGAAGCCACTGTCAACTTGCCTTTACCCTTCTTCTTGAACTTCTTCTTCCTTGCACCTCCAATTGCCTTGGGGCCACCCTTTGGCGCATGAGAGGTCAATGCAAAATGCGCCTCGCGCTTGCTCCCCTTTAGGAGTTCCCTTTCGGACTCCTTCAGCACAGACAACAACTCTCCAAGAGTGTCGTCAGTATCCATCAACTTGTAGTTGACTATGATTTGTTTGTTCCAAGTATCAGGAAGTGACTGCAAGATCATATCTATAGTCAGATCAGCCTCCAAGACTATTCCCATATTGGCCAACTCATCAATATCGGCAATCATTTGAGCCCCGTGGGCTTCAACTGATGCGCCGTCTGTCATCCGGGAGCGGAAGAGTTTCCTTACTAGCTCGTACCTCTTCATCCGCTTATTGGTGCGGTGAAGATCACGCAATCTTGCCATCATGTTATAGGGATCCAAATCCCTATTCTGGCGTCTGAAATGCTGAGTCATTGCAGCTAGCATAACTGACTGAGCTTGGTCACAATCATCACTATGAGTTTTCCATAACTCTAGCTCCAGTGGCTCAGTGGGTTTAGGCGGGAGAGGTCTCTGAATAGTATACAGTATCCTCTCAGCCCCAAGCACTATCTTGAGGTTCATTTCCCAGTCGGCAAAGTTTGTCCCTTTGAAGACATTATCGCCCATGATTATGTCGCGGATATTACCTTTGCCAATCATCTTGACAACTATAGTCCAACTATAAAGTCAACGATGTTATGGGTACAGTCAAACTGTTACATATAAAATAACAATATATTAGTCCAACTAATTATTTAAAATATTGACGAAATAATTTTGAAAGACGCGTAAGGCTAAATATTTGAATGAAATTGCAAATTCAATAATAGCCTCCCACTATTTTCTTCAAGTTTCTAACCCTCTGTAGAGAACTCGGGAAATCGAATTTCCTAGTGGGCTAGGATCCCGTTAAATAACACACAACTTTGACTTTGGCCAACAAGTTGTATGATATTTAACTAGGTAGATCTCGAAGATCAATTGGATCCCATCCAATTCCTAGATCCGGTAGGTGGACATCCAAGTCCGAAACATATATATCTAATACATATGTCAATGTATCTAATACATTTTCCTAACCATTTCCTCTGAATCAACTAAGCCTTGGCTTTGGCACAACAAACCTAATGATTCCAGTTAAGCGGGACCCATTGACAAGGAAAATTTCGTAATCAATGTCGATGGACAAGAAGTGATCTTGACTTTGGCCAACAAATCACAACTTGGACAGGACACCGATGTGGAACAAAACTCTCATGATTCAAACACATCCTCAATTGACAAAGGTCTTGACTTTGGCCAACAAACCAATGCCAATTTCGGATCTTGAGAAAATCATTCAACGGAAGGAAAATCGCTTAATATTGTTTGAGGGATTTTTGCGTAATTGGCAACCAATTAATTTATCTTTGTTAGGTCTCATCATCATACACCCTTAAGCATGCTTCTAAAACATCATAAAGCGCGTAAAGTAAAGTAATAGTGATATGCGGATGGATATATAAACAACTTGTTCCTAGAACAAATCACTCCCTTTCCTCTCCCCGTTAGCACTATTCTACTTCTACCCAATTACATAATACAATAAGAGAAACCTCATTTACATTGAGGGGAATTAGGTGAGAAGAGAATACAAAGAGATAAAGAGATAAGGCTGGACACGCAGGTCCAATTTATAAATTCCAAATTTACAATAATTTCTAAAATTACCCTTTCCCTTCTAATATCCATCCGATATACACTATTCATTCATCACATACATATATATTCAAACAAGACATGCTTTTACAACCAATCTAATCCAATTAATTAGTCTTTGTTAAAGTGATCATCCAATGTTCAAACAACTGGTTTGATTTTGCGCGAGTCCAACTCGATTTAGAATAAGTACATAAGGTACGAATTCGCGAATTATATCGAACTACTAATTAAATCTAATTTAATTGGTATTCAATACTAATTCAATTATTTAATTCCAAATTAAATGTTTACACTTTTAATGTGCTTTAAAGACTTAGATTCTAAATCCAATTCTATTGGGTCTCAAAGCCCAACTAACATCCAATGTTTAATTTAATTCAAGTCAAATGGGCTTTCAATTGATTTATTAAGGCTTGGGCTTTGGTCAATGTGGGTCATACCCAATTACCAAGCCCAAATAAGGAATCACCCTTAAGTGCCATAAAACCAATTTCAAGCCCATAAGGCCCAATTAAATTATTAAAGCCCATTATATTATATTTGGACTTAATGGAGTGATTTAGGCCCAATTGGATCCAATCCATTTGGCCCAAATCTACTTGGTCCAACCAAGCCCATTATGCCCAAATACAATATTAAAAGCCCAATTCACCAATTAAGCCCATTAATTAAATTTTAATATTCCAAACATTAAAGTCCAATTAATTAAAGTGTAATACCAAGATTAATATATTAAACCAAATATTTCAAAAAATACCCATTTAATTTATTAATCATGTATTGTTCAAAATAAATGTCCAACATTAATTTTAACAAAAAATCAACTCCTTTACATGTCTTAGTACATTCGGCCAAGGTGAGTTTTTTGTGTCGATTTGTTTTTCAATCCGATTGAATTACTAATCTACGTCCCATAGACGTTCTAAGTCATCCAATGATCTTAAACACAAAAAAAATCCAATCCACTCCAAGTAGCAACACATTCGGCCAAGGCATGAATTTGGGGAAAAATCATCCAATGCATTTTTCATAAATTGATTCCATATAACATCATGTTATACACATGCAAGCATACTTATTAATCAAATTTCATAAGAACATGCTTATATCAATTTCTTCATGCCATTCGGCCAAGGTTAAAGATTTTGGGGAAAATCATCCAATGCATTTTTCATAAAATTGATTCCATGTATCATCATACTATATACATGCAAGCATACTTATTCATCAAATTTCACAAGAACATGCTTTAACCAATTTATCACACCATTCGGCCAAGGTTAAAATTTTGGGGAAAAATCATCCAATGCATTTTTCATAAAATTGATTCCATATAACATCATTCTATATACATGCAAGCATACTTATTCATCAAATTTCACAAGAACATGCTTCAACCAATTTTATCAAATTTTAACCTAAAGTATTTCATGCTTAAACCTAGCTCAATGATACCATTGTTGGTTTCTATAATATGTCCCAAGGAAAGATTAAGCATTCATGAAATACTATAAATGAATATATATAAAAGACTTGAAGCATGGCGGAATCATACTTACAAAGCTATGTGATGAAGAAGATGATCAAATGGTGGAAGCTCCAAGTGTTGGAAGATTCGGCCAAGAGGAGGAAGAAGACTTGAAGCTCCAAGCTTTTGTATTCCAAGCTCTTTGATGGTTTCCCTATCACCTCTTTTGATCCCTTGCTTGTGCTAGCAAAATTGGAGAAATAGAAGATCAAATCTTCCTTGCCCTTGTCAATGGAGTTCTCGGCAATTTGAGAGAGAAGAGAGATTTTGTGTAAAGTCTTAATTGATCTTTTTTTACCAAAAATCAATTTATATTTATGTTATAATTTATTAAATAATAATAAATCTATGACATAAACCATGCAATGGCTTAGAGTGTCAAACACTCAAACTCCATGCAAAGCCTTTGAGTGTAATGCACACTATCACCATGCAATGCCTTAGAGTGTTTTGTACACTATTAACATGCAATGCCTTATCAATAAAATAATGCATATAATGACAAGTGTCATGTGGGCCCCACACGTTCCCAATGAAAGTGGGCCCACGTCCACTCACGCGTTCGGGTTCGATTTTCCGAAATACCGAACTTGCGTCGCGACGTTAATTAAATCGGATTTAAATAAATAATCGCTCCTAGCGAAATTATTATTTACGTCGCTTACGAATTAATTCTAAATTAACTCGTATGCCCGAATTAAAATCTAATTTTAATTTCGCGTCGAAATCGAATTTCGATTATTATATCGAATACAATAATTTTATCGATTAATTCCAAATTAATCGTTCTCTCTCTAAATTAGGCACTTTATCCAAGATAAAGTTTCTCCGCAATTAATCCAAGATTAATTAAGTCCGAATCAAATATCATAGGTGAATCTTCAGGAAGCGACCCAAGAGATCTCCGGATATTTTGGCAGTAAATACGGTCGTCGGATAATCCGAACACGTACGTACCTCGTACTACGTCTTTACCGATTTACAAGACAAGGTTGGCTTCTAGCAAAGCGCCATGCCTACCCAATTCTCCAGAAATATTCTTATAGGAATATAAGATCTGTATCAGGCGTAGTATACCGTAGTATTCGTACATCGATCCAGTATCGGATGATCACATGCTAGGCCTGGGGCTGGAGATGTGTCTGCCCCGTACGAAACATATATCGGACATCAAGCAACTAGTCTCTTTAAATCGGACAATCCTGACCTTGTCATATTGTCCCGACGGTTGCAACCTTTTATAGAGTACTAGTTCTGTGTCCTGCGTGATCATCACCTCCATATGTCTGAAGCGATACTTCCATCTTGACATCACATCCAGTACACTACGATTCTCGATAAACCCAGAAGAGGTGTACACAGAACCGGTTAAGGTCCCCAACCACCAAAACTAAAGTTTACCGATTGTCGCAAGTACTAGCGATGTAAGTCTCAGGTTAAGACCATATACACCTACCCTGATGCGGCCTCCCATAGACACGTAGACATACTACCAATGGGATTCCGCGGGGTCTATCCAGAGCGAAGCTGTTTTCCGTACCATCGGTAAAACACAACCTCCTATCGCACTTGCATAAGTATCCAATACTTAAATATATGAGAACTATGCCGTTGTGCCCTCACAACGTGCACAAGCGCAATACTAGTCTATTCCGCATTATCGATGTCCAGTCTCGATAATACTACGACTAGGGATATTTAATGATTAAACCTTTGGGGACTGATACTGTCTCATATCATTCTCAGTCCAGGTACTAATCATATGGACTTTCGCCATTTATAAGTCAAAGTAAATAATATTACAAAACGGCAAAAGGCAATTTCATTATCACATAGTTAATTTTGTACAATAATACAATATCATTTACAAACAGTGACGCTATGGGACATAATGTCTAACACTGGGATTGCATTAACAAAACGTGCAGTTCTTATTTTGAATAAGGTTCCGTCAGTCTGTTGAACTACACCATAATGAGATATGGACAGGTAAGAAACCCGGGTTTCCTCATTCCTGAAGATTTGGGGTTGCTGGGCAATCGTTAAACGTTTGGAAGTACCAAACTTGAACCAAATCAGATAAATGCCTATTCGTTGGATATCCAGGGAAACCAAGGAGATTACTTCTATCACCCACAAGAGAACAAAGTATTTGTTGCTCCATGCGTTTTTCCTTGAGAAGGAATCCAAAATGCAGTGTTTAGTGGAAGAAAGTAGAACTCGATGAAGTCGTAGTGATACTGTTCTTGGCAATGAATTATCACGGAGCATGAACGTCCATCTGGGATGATACTGAACCACAATCTTCAAATACACAAGGACCGCGTAGGTCGGAGAGAGTCAGGGTAATACCTGAGAGGTTGGATTCCTGATCTCACCTCATTTAGATATTAATCTTATTGAGGATTGAACCGGCTACGTATTAGGAAGCGATACAAGTATCGAATCCGCTTTATGGCAGAAGCCATGAAGGCCGAAATGGATTCCATGTATACAACCAAGTTTGGACACTGTTTGATGCACCAGAAGGCGTAAAGCCTATTGATGCAAATGGGTCTTCAAGAAGAAGATGACATGGATGGCAACGTACAAACTTACAACTAGGCTTGTAGCGAAGGGATATCGTCAACGACTTGAGTTGATTATGATGAAACCTTCTCACCCGTTGCCATGATTAAATCCATTCGGATAAAGCTTGCAATAGCTGCATATTACGATTATGAATATGGCGATGGACGTTAAAACCGCTTTCCTTAACGGAAACCTTTCGGAGGATGTTTATATGCAACAGCCTGACGGTTTTAATCGCACCTAGACTTGCAAACCGGTTTGTAAGTTAAATCGGTCCATTTATGGCTGAAGCAAGCATCGCGGTCGTGGAACCAGCGTTTGGATGAGATCATAAAAGAATATGATTTCATTCAAAATTAAGATGATCCTTGTGTATATAAGAAGGTTAGTGGGAGTGCACTGACTTTTATTGTCCTTTATGTCGACGATGTTTGCTTATCGGCAATGACATTCCCATGTTAACGTCGGTGAAAGCTTGCTTTCATTGAAATTCTCCATGAAAGATCTGGGAGAGGCACTTTTATTCTAGGAATAAGATCTACCGGGATAGATCTAGAAAGCTACTTGGACTCTCCCAGAGTACATATATTGATAAAGTGTTGAAGAGATTCAACATGGATCAGTCCAAGAGGGGACTGTTACCAATATCACATGGCGTCTATCTATCTAGGGACATGTGTCCTAAAACACAAGATGAGAGAGACAACATGAGTCGGACTCCGTTCGCCTCGGCAGTCAGATCGATCATGTATGCCATGATATGTACACGGCCTGATGTGTCCCATGCTTTGAGCATGTGCAGTCGATATCAGGCCGATCCAGGTAAAGATCACTGGATGGCGGTTAAGAGTATCCTTAAGTATCTTAACAGAACTAAGGATGCTTTCTTAATCTATGGAGATGGAGAACTTGAGGTATCTGGGTATACCGATGCAAGTTTCCAAACCGACAGAGATGACTTTAAGTCGCAATCTGGGTACATATTTTGTTTGAATAACGGAGCAGTGAGCTGGAAATCTTCCAAGCAAGATACTGTTGCCGATTCAACAACTGAAGCGGAGTACATTGCAGCAGCTGAAGCAGCAAAAGATGCAGTTTGGATCCGAAAATTCCTAATTGGATTAGGAGTAGTTCCGTTAGCAGCTGAGCCCGTTCCATTGTATTGTGACAATAGCGGGGCTATAGCACAGGCTAAGGAACCAAGGTCTCATCAACGATCCAAACATGTTCTTCGACGATTCCATCTGATTCGAGAGATCATACATCGTGGCGATGTGAAGATCGAAAAGATCGCATCAGAGGATAATATTGCAGATCCGCTGACAAAGGCTATTCCTCGGGAAAAGTTTGAGCGACATGTACATAGTTCAGGTATTAGATGCTTGAGTGACTGGCTATAGGCCAAGTGGGAGATTGTTAGACAGTTATGACCCATAGCGTCACTATTTTGTAAATGATATTGTATTATTGTACAAAATTAACTATGTAGTAATGAAATTGCCTTTTACCGTTTTGTAATTTATTTACTTTGATATATAAATGGTAAAAGTCCCTATGATTAATTCCGGATTGAGATGATATGAGACAGTATCAATCCATAAAGGTTTAATCATTAAATATCCCTAGTCGTAGTATTATCGAGATTGGACATCGATAATGCGGAATAGACTAGTACTGCACTTGTGCGTGTTGTGAGGGCACAACAACATAGTTCTCATATATTTGAGTATTGGATACTTATGCAAGTGCGGTAGGAGGTTGTGTTTTACCGATGGTACGGAAAACAGCTTCGCTCTGGATAGACCCCGCGGAATCCCATTGGTAGTATGTCTGCGTGTCTATGGGAGTCCGCTTCAGGGTAGGTGCATATGGTTTTAACCTGAGACTTGCATCGCTAGTACTTGCGACAATCGGTAGACTTTAGTTTTGGTCGTCCAGGGCTTTAACAGGTTCTGTGTACACCTCTTCTAGGTTTATCGGGAATCGTAGTGTATTGGGTGTGATGTCAAGACGGAAGTATCACTTCAGACATATGGAGATGATGATCGCGCAGGATACAGAACTAGTACTCTATAATGGTTGCAACCATCGGGATAATATGACAAGGTCAGGATTATCCGATTCAAAGAGACTAGTTGCTTGATGTCCGATATATGTATCGTACGGGGCAGACACATCTCCAGCCCCAGGCCTTACATGTGATCATCCGATACTGGATCAGTATACACTATTCTACGGTATACTACGCCTGTTATAGATCTTATATTCCAATAAGAATATTTCTGGAGAATTGGGTAGGCATGGCGTTTTGCTAGAGGCTAACCTTGTCTTGTAAATCGGTAAAAACGTAGTACTTGGTACGTACGTGTTCGGATAGTCCGACGACCGTATTTACTGCCAACATATCCAGAGATCTCTTGGGTCGCTTCCTGAAGATTCACCGATGACGTATGATTCGAACTCAATTAATCTTGGATTAATTGCGGAGAGACTTTATCTTCGATAAAGTACTATTTGAAGAGAGAGATAGATTAATTTGGAATTAATCGTTAAAATAATATATTTGATATATTAAACGAAATTCGATTTCGACGCGGAATTAAAATTAGATTTTAATTCGGGCAAAGAATTAATTTAGAATTAATTCATTAGCGACATGAATAGTAATTATGCTAGGCATAATTATTTAATTAAATTCGATTTAAATAACGTCGCGACGGAAGTTCGTTAATTCAGAATTATCGAACCCGAGCCCGGGAGTGTTTGCGGGCCCACTCGCATTCGGAATCAAGTGGGGCCCACATGTCACATCAACCATCACATCACTTGTCATTAAATTCACTTTTGTGTGATGGGTTTAGGTGATAGTGTGTACAACACTCAAAGGCAAGGAATGGTGTTAGATTTGTGTCATAAACCTACCAAAGGTATGGTATATGTTTGACAATTATTATGACACAAATATAAATTGATTTTGAAATCAAAAATCATCATCCATCTCTCTTTCCTCTTGACCGAAACTGTGAAGTTTCACAGCTCTCTCCCTTTTCTGTTTTTGTTGCAAAAACTTGAAGAAAGTGTGTGTGTTTGGAACATTAAATCACATATAAGGCTAGCACCTTCAAGGGATCATACAAAGGTGTTATGGGAAACTAATTCTTGAGCTTGGAAGGATCAAAGAAAGCTTGGAGCTTCCCCACTCACCTTGGCCGAAATCTTCACTGCACAAAGGAGATAAATTTATTTCATCAACGCATCCGCATTCCGATCTTTGTCAGTATGATTCCGCCATACTTCAATATTGTTCATTCATTTATATATATATTTGTTTGCTCTTTTGATCTTGGGACATGGATTAGAATTTCCAACACCATAATCATTTTAAAGCATTCAATCATACTATTGCGCGGTGCAAACTTGTCCCAGTTGAAAAGGCCCAACAGGTTTACACTTTTGTGATACCATGGCTAAACAACTTCAAATGATAAAAGGCCTAAACATAAAGTGGCCCATCAACATTTTAGAAGCTTTTGGCCCAATTTCCATAAAGCACGGACTCGTCCCAGTTTAAATGGCCCAACAAGCCCATACCTTATGACAAAAAGTCCAACTGAATCCAAATGATGATGGTCCTAGACACAAGTACAAGGAAATAGTTTCTATTGGTCATACAACTATGGTCTACGTGTGGGTTTATGGGTGTCTAGACAAAGTCTCTCGTTGGCGAAGGATTGACCACAACTAGGTCTCCCCACTCAAGGGTTCGAGTGACCAAGTGTGCGCACATTTTTTATACCTTACGGTAGGTGCCAACGATTTATGGTGCGTGACTGACTGTCAAATGGATTTCCTATTAAAGATTCCCCAGAGGGAGGGTGGAGCGAATTCTCTTAAATACCCAAACCTCTTAGGCTCTTATCGCCTTGGTGACAAGAATAACCAATAGGTCCTCCAAATTAGTCCATCACGGTAAGCTTCAAGTAATGATTATTTAGGTGTCTTCATAGCTTTTCCTTATAGAAAGGTGGTGAATGAAGGAAGACACCAAACCATTACCTAGCTTTAATAATGCCTTTGATTAAACCCTTTCAACCCACGGTAGACACGGTTAACTAAAGCACAAATCACAATCATTGCAAGACATTATTTCGGGGCCGATTATCTATCCCCAGTGGAGTCGCCAGACTGTAGGACACATAAATCAGTGACGCTGTTCCAGGCTCGCGGCTTGGTTGGGAGTACGGAGTAGCCCGTGGGGGAACTAAACCGGAGAAATAAAATGGAGTCGCCACCCAGTGTGAACTGGGATAATGATTTAAGGCCGCACTCGCCCCTCGCAATGGAACACCTCAAATCGTTGGGTTCGGAATGGTCCCTTACTTATGCCACTTGTAATGAACGGATTTGTGCAATAATTTAACCAAGTCTACGCAACATATATTCCCAAGAGTATTCTAGATCTAGTTCGCATTCATAAAATATAAATCCTATATCTAAGTTTGCATACAACCTACACCTAAGTTCGCTTGCATATAAGTGAATCGACATAACGGTAAGCACATAATTCATAAACACATTAAATAGATAAATGCAGAAATATAAATAGATGATAATTTCCTAAGCGTAAATAATGAAATGATATTATTAACCATATAGTGCAAAAGAAATGATCAAAGAAGCAAACATGCATGAAATGTGACGAAAAGAAGTCTGTGCACTGTATGTGCGTTCGTGTAGCATTTGAAAACGCGTTCGAACGGTAAACAAAAAGGTTCGCGTTCGTATGGCGTTCGGAAACACGTTCGAATAAGATTGCCAAAATGGCATCTGAAATGACACAAACACATACATGGATAAACAAATACACGATATAGGACCTCGTATGCCCGATTGAATATATTTCACATTCAATCGAGTGTACTTCGTCCGGTGCGGCAAAACATCATGGTAAAAGTAGCCTTTAGGCATTTCCCTCGAATGAAGGACCTTTAACCCACCCTAGTTAGCCCATGCATATTAGATTACATTGTATGAATAAATAAATAAATAATATGGGACCTTGTATGCCCGATTAAACACATTTCCCATTCATTCGAGTGTACTTTGTCCGGCGCGGCAAAACATCGTGGAAAAGGTAGCCCTTAGGCTTTTCATCCCTCAAGGTGGATGACCTTTAATCCAACTTGATTTTCCCATGCGCATTACACTATGATGCATGATTTAATAAGGAGATGGTATATAGAAAGCAAATAACGGAATAATAAAAGGCGCGGCGAAATGTCATGGTAAAGGTAGCCTTTTAGGCTTTTCTTCCCTCAAGTAGGGAACCTTTAGACCAACATAATAAGCCCATGCGCATTACATTACAATGCATACAAATAAATAAGACAATGATATGGGACTTCGTATGTCCGATTAAACATATCTCACATTCAATCAAATATACTTCGTCCGGCGCGGCAAAACGTCGTGGCAAAGGTAGCCCTTAGGCTTTTCATCCCTCAAAACGGAGGACTTTTAATCCAAATTGATTTGCCCATGCGCATTACATTACAATGCATAAATAAGTAACATGTGGAAAGTAAATGGCAGAATCAAAAAAATACGAATAGTAGATGAACAAGATTAAATAAAGCGAAACACATGCCGTTTGCTCAAGTAGTATGTGGAGTTATTTCCCAAGCACAGACCGTACTACCTTCCATTCGGATTCGGCTACGGAATTTACGTCTAGGTTTCCATCCGATATACCACAAGAGACGACACATATTCCCTCATCCAATAGCCAAATCATACATTAATCAACAATACCCATGCGAAGAAATATTGGCAAAATAAAAGAAATAAGCGGAAATAAATAAAAAAAGGGTGCCCTCTGGTCTAACCTTTTATGTCGCCTCTTGGAAGTGCGTTACACGGCCGTCGGAAGGGCTAACACTCTGCAACTCTCCCGGTTCACTGATTTTCCGTTTTCCTTTCGTCGCATCGCTGTTTTGGGTCACTGTTTCCTCTGTTTTGCTGCTATTTTCTGGTTGTATTTTTTGGTAATTTGGGAATTTTTTTAGACTGTTGTTTTGTGTTATTTGGGGTGTCTTAAGGTGTAGAATTTCGGTAATGTAAGGCTGTATTTCAGGGGTGATTTTGCGTGAAGGTCAGGGGCTGTTGGAGGGTGTTATTGCGTGAAGGTCATGGGCTGTTCGAGGCAGTTTGGCGTGAAATTCAGGGGCTGTTGAGGGGATTTTTGGTGTATGGAATGTGGGGCTGTGTGAGGCCTGTTTGGTGCGTGAAGGTCAGGGGCTGTTGGAGGCAGTTTGGCGTGAAAGTCAGGGGCTGTTGAGGCAGTTTGGCGTGAAATTCAGGGGCTGCTGAATGAAGGGCAGTGGTGTGAATGGAGGGCTTCTTTGCGTGAAGATGGAAGAGAGGAGAATAGTTATTTATGCCATATAGGTGCTAGGTTTGTTGGTTAGGTATTTGGTGTGATGAGCTACCGAGAGTCAGGAGTTAGAGCTAGGGCTAGGGTTCATTTATTTTTCAAGTTGCCAAGTGGTTAAGAGGAATGAGGCTGCCTAGGGTTTGTGTGTTGCGTGTGTTTAATGAGAGAGGGATGGAATGTGTTTTAGGGTTTATATATCATGCAGAGAGAGAAATCTGTGGAGCTTTTTAAGGTTTTTTGCCGAGAGGAGAGAGGTGAGAGGGAAAGAAGAGAGGCATGAGCAGTGAGTGTTTTAGGGTTTCTTTTCTTTTTTTGTTTTTGCCGTGAGTACTCTCTAGGGAAAAAAGAGTTAGGTTTGTGCTTCTTTTTATAGGCAAAGGCTAGAGTTTTCCTTACATGGGAAGGAAAGAGATCATGCAATCAATGGTGATATCTCCTAATTAGCATATCACAAGGAAATTATCTACTTAATTTAGGGAGGTGATTTGTTTAAATTTGATTTGATTTCTTTTAATTAGGAATATGATTTATCTTGATTTGATTTGATTTCTTTTATTTAGGAAGGTGATTTATCTTGATTTTAGCATGTGTTCAATATGTTATTTGTTATTTTGGATGTGTTTTATTGGGCTTGGGCGTGTACTAGAGGATTTTTGGGCCTGTGGTTGGTCTTTGCGGGGGTTTTGGGCTAAGGATAAATTTAAAACAGAGGCCTAACAAGCGAACCCACAGCTAAGCAAATGAATTTAGTCCAACAAGATATCAATTTCTGACTTTTCCCTTCCGACGTCCGTTTCCCGCCACTTCCACAACCTAAAGAGGTAGTGTCTCCATGTGAGACTCATCATCGGGACTTATATGCAAAAATACAGTGCCTACAGCTACCATGTGATTGGCAGCTATGTCAATCTACTATTTGAAATTGAAATTCTCGACCAGGGATGTGGTCGGGGCAGTATGCGGCAGTCAGAAATTGATAAAATTAAAAGGCCATTATATTATCCTAGCCAATTCTGGATGAGATGTTATTTCTGTACTTAGTTGTTTCAATGTATGTTGTAAGTTCAGTCTTAGTACAAGAAATGGATAAAATTCAAAGGCCAATATATTATTCTAGAAAGGCATTATTAGATGCAGAGACATGATACTCGGCCTATGAGTTGATGGCATTGTCCTTAGTTACTACAACAAGGAAGTTACAACTTTAATTTCAAGCTCACCCCATCGGGATATATACCGACCATCCACTTAGATAAATATTGCATAAACCTGAGACCTCAGGTCGTTTAGTAAAATGGTTAGAAGAACTTAGTGAATATAATATATACAACTTGCCTCGGGTTTCTGTTAAGGAGCAAGCTCTAGCTGACTTTGTGGGGAATTCCCCAAGCCCCAAGTCATAGTGGCAGGGAAGAGGATAAATATGAGTTGTTTATTGATGGGATGGTCAACTCGTAAGGATATAGAGCTGCTGTCATCCTTAATGATGGGAAGGATAAAGAGCTAAAATAGGCACTGAGGTTTGTGTTTGAAGCAACTAGTAATGAGGCTGAGTATGTGGTGATCCTGGTCGGGCTGAGGTACTGTGATGCAGTTAGGGTGAGAGATGTTATTGTGAAGAGTGACTCTTTGCTGGCCTCTATTAGTTGAATGATGGGCATTAGATAAGGGAGCCGAACATGATAGCATACCTCATGGAGGTAAAGAAGTTGCTTAAAGGAATAAAGTATGTCACATTTGAGTAGGTCGGTCAGGAAAGTAACCAACATGAATATTCATTGGCCCGTAAAATCCTTCGGGTCATTCCCTTAGAGATCGGATGTGATGGAAATAAAGGCCGAAGTAATGCCAACTTGGAAAGACCCGATCAAGAGGTACCTGGAGTTCGAAGATTTACCACGAGAAAAGAAAGAAGCGAGGAAGCTGAAATATCGGAGTGCATAATTATAGAAGGTACACTTTACATAAGTTGTTACACAATGCCATATCTAATGTGTCTTGGGCCCGAAAAGGCAAATTATGTTACTAAGGGAAATCAATGAGGGCATATGCGGGAATCATACTGGTAGGAGATTGATTACTCATAAAGCACTCAAGCAAGGTTACTACTAGCCAACGATGCACTAAGATGGACTCAGTGTAGGCTGATGGTGTGGTGGGTACCAGAGGAATGCAGTCAAGCCCAAGCAACCACCTGAGAATAAGATAATTATGTCTAGTCTTTTTCCATTTGCTCAATGGGGTTTGGATCTTATTGGACCACTGCCTTCGGGTAAGGGTCATGCCAAGTATGCGGTCATGGAAATCGATTATTTCACCAAAGAGGTGGAGGCTGAGCCATTGTCCACAATAATAGAGAAAAAGGCTACAGACTTTGAAAAGAAGAATATTGTGTGCCCATTTGGGATTCCTCAAGCCATCATTCATGGATAATGGGAAGCAGATTGATAGTGCAGGCTTCAAGAATCTCTATAAAGATCTCCGAAATCGACTTGAGATTTGCATCATCTGCTTATCTGAAGTCTAACATACAGGTGGAAGTGATAAATAAAACAATCAAGAACAATTTAAAGGCAATGCTCGGGTCATGTAAAGGCTTGTGGGTTAAAGAGCTACCAGAGGTCTTGTGGGCACACGAGATGACCTACAAGGACTCCACGGGTGATACCCCATTTTCATTAGCCTACGGATGTGAGGAAATTCCATCGGGTCTATTAATTTGAGAAACCACAGAATGAGGACCCCGTCGATGTAATATTGATCTATTGGAAGAAAAAAAAATAGGTCGACACTCAGAGTGGTCGTATATTAGCAGATGATGGCCCATTTCTATAATAAAATAGTTTCGGTACGAACCTTTCGTCCAATGGACTTGGTCTTAAGATGGGTCACTTTGAATACGAAGAAATTAGAGGGAGGCTCCCTGAGAGAAATGGGAAGGGCCATACAAAGTGGCAGAGGTCATCAGATCGAGTGCTTCTCACCTGGAGCGGCTGGATGGCACCCAGTTCAAAAATCATTGGAATGTAGAGATGCTGCGGAGGTACTTTCAATATATCCTCTCTTAAAATTACCCACAAAAGTTGTAAGAATGGCAGCAGATCCTTAAGAATTTAAATAGGGCTTTCCCTTTATGAGGAAATACTTGTACTTATATACGCTTGTTCGTTATTTGAATGGTAAATCCTTATCTAATATTCTTGAGAAATACCCGTGGTCGACATCACCGAAATGTGCAAGTCAAAAGTGCGAAAAATGTACACCCTCGTGACACGTCCGTTGGACAATTATGACCCATAGCATCACTATTTGTAAATAACATTGTGTTTTTGTACAAATTAACTATGTGACAAGGAAATTGGTATTTTATCATTATTGTAATTGGATTACTTGGATATATATTAATGATAAAAGTCCATATGGTTAAATCAGATTAATAAGATATGAGACTGTATTAATCCACGAACGGTTTAATCATTAAATATCACTAGTCGAAGTATTATTGAAACTGGACATTGATAATGCGGAATAGACTAGTATTACACTTGTGCGCGTTATGGAAGCTTAACGACATAGTTCTCATATATTTAGGTATTGGATACTTATGCAAGTGTAATAAGATGTTCTGTTAACCATTATACCGGGAACAGTTCACTCTGGATATACCCACTCAGAATTCTATTAGTAGTATGACAATGTGTCTATGGGAATCTGAATCAGGGTAGGTTTATGTGATCTTTAACATGAGACTTACGTCGCTATTACTTGCGATAATCAGTTTACTTTGGTATTGGTCGTCTGGAGCTTTAAAAGGTTCAGTGTACGCCTGTATTGGGTTTACTGAGAATCATAGTGTATTGGATGTGATGTCAAGATGGGAGTATCACTTCAGTCATATGGAGATGATGGTCACACAAGATATGGAACTAGTACTCTTAAAAGTTGCAGCTATCAGGATAGTATGACTGTCATGACTTTCCGATTACAGAGACTAGTTACTCGGGATCTGATATATGCTTCGTACGGGGTAGACACAGAGCCAGCCCTAGGCCTATCATATGACATCTGATACTGGATCGCATTACGTATTACATAGTATTACTATGCCTGATACATATTATATTCCTCGGCGAATATTTCTAGAGAATTGGGTAGGCATAGTGCTTTGCTAGAAGCCAACCATGTCTTGTAAATCGGTGAGAACGTGGTACGGGGTACGCACGTGTTCGGCTAGTCCAAAACGTATTTACTGCCAACATATCCAGGAATCTCTTGGGTCGCTTCCCAAAGATTCACCAATGACATTTGACTCAGATAGAATTAATCTGGGATTAATTATGAGAGAGAGAAATTAATATGGGATTAATTGTGGCAATAATTAATCTGGGATTAAATTCGTCTAGAAGAGAGAACACGATTAATTTAGAATTAATCGACAAAATAATATATCAGATATATTAATTGAAATTGGAATTCAATACGAAATTATAATTGGATTTTAATTCGGGCGAATGAATTAATTTATAATTAATTCGAAAACGACCATCGTAATAAATTTATGAGGCATAATTATTTAATTAAATTGGATTTAATTATGGGGCAACGGCAAATTAGTTTATTCAGAATTAAACGAACCCGATAAAATTACCTGTGACTTAGTTGTGTGTTGGAGAAGCCAACTTAAATTTTGAATTTAAAAGTGGTGGGACCACTTGACTTACATCAAATGTCAATATTTGATGGAAGTAGTTGGCAAAATTTATTAACTCATTTAAACACACAACAACCAAAGTTTTAGAAACTATTCACTCATCTATCTTCTTCCTCTCAATTGCCGAATTGCTTCTCTCATTGGAGTGAATTTTTTGCTTCAAAATTTCACAAAGCTAGCACTTGGAGGGTCATTTGAGGTGATAAGGAAACTCACCCAAGGAACAAACAACCTACTACAAGCTTGGAGCTTCATCCAAAAGTGGAAATTTTTGAAATTTCTCCCTAAATCAATGTAAGTCATTCCACCACTTACTTGATTTTTCACACAATAAATTTTTTTAGGATCTTGTGGCATGTCTTAGAGACTAACAATGATATCAGAGCTTTGCTAAATATGATTTGGAAATCTAGGGTTCATAAACTTTAATTAGGGATTTTTGCTTGGAGCATGAAAATTCTAAATTAAGTTGTTGGTTGATGTTAGATGATGATAACTTAGAGTTGTGCATTGTTGAAAAATTGATTGGATCAAATTTTCCCCAATTCATTATGTTGGCCGAAACTTGCCCTAGTTTAGTTCATGGTGATTTTTTCAATTTTGACACTTGGATGTGTTAATGGCATGAAATAAATGTTAAATGTTGATTTAATTGGATTGGAATCAAATTGCATGTTAATTTCTTGTCAATTGCCGTGAATGAGCATGTTGTTGGAGACTTGATTTTGTTTCAATTTGTGTTGGACATGAATTGGAATGATAAGCATGATTAATTAGATTAATTAATATTTTGGAAATGTTAGATTAATTAATTAGTTATGTTAATTACACTTAAATTGAATTAATGTAATATTTGGAATATTGTATTAATGCAAATTAGTCCCTAAAATACTAATTGGGCTAATTTGGTTATATTTGGATTAATGGGCTTGGTTGGGCGAATTTTGGTTTTGGACAATTCGGTTGGATCCAATTGGACCTAAACTTTTTCCATAAAAGTCCAAAATATGACTTTTATGCCTTTATAATCTAATTGGGCCTAATGGGCCAAGATTAATTTTTGGCATAGGGTGATTCCTAAATGGGCCAAGGCATTATGGGCTTGATCCATAATGGCCAAAAGTCCATGCCGAAAGAATTAATTAAAGCCCATTGGACATAATAGAATTGGCATTGGATGCTAAATGGGCCTTTGAAACCATTTGGATTGGATTTGGAATCCAAGTGTAAAAAGGCATTATAATATAATAAGTGTAATTGTTTAATTTGGAATTAAACTAGAATTATTATTGAATACAATTTAAATTGGATTTAATATTGTAGTTCGATATAATTCAAGAATACTTATTTTGAGTATTTATTCTTAAACGAGTTGGACTCGCGCAAATCAAATCGTTGTATGAACATTGGATGGTCATTAATTGAAGAATTAATTAATTAGATTACATTGATTGACAACATGCTATGTGTGAATGCTTGGATGTATTTGTTTGAATAATGTATATCAGATGGATATTAGATGGGTGGGGGCAATTTTGGAAATTATTGTATTTATTTGAAATTGGACCTGCGTGTTTAGCCTATCACCTCTTATTCTCATTGTATTTCTCTTCTCACCAATTTCCCTCAATGTAAATGAGGTTTCTTATGGTGTTATGTAATTGGGTACTTTGAAGAATGTATAGTGCTAGCGGGAGAGAGATTTGTTCTAGGAACAAATCGTATATAACCATCCACATATCATTATTATATTTATCGCGCCTTATTATGCTTTTAGAATGCATGTTTAAGGATGTATGATGAGACCTAATCAAATATAATAAATTGGTTGCCAATTTACGAAAAACGCCCTCGCGTTTAATATTAAGTGTTTCCTTCCATTGAGTGGTTCTCTCTCAAGATCCAAGATTGACTTTGATTTGTTGGCCAAAGTCAAGATCATTGTCTATCGCGGATGTGTTTGAACCATGAAAGCTTTGTGAACATCGCATGTCTTGGGTTGTTGTGACTTGTTGGCCAAAGTCAAGGTCACTCATGTTCTTCGACGTGGATTACGAAGCTTTCCCACTGTCAATGGGTCGCGCTTAACTGGAATTATTAAGCTTGTTGAGCCAAAGCCAAGGCTTAGTTGATTCAGAGGAAACAGGTTAGGAAATATATTGGATATATGTTTCGGACTTGGATGTCCACCTACCGGATCTAGGAATTGGATGGGATCCAATTGATCTTAGAGATCTACCTAGTTAAATTTTATGCAGCTTGTTGGCCAAACTCAAGGTTCTGTATTATTTAACGGGATCCTAGCCCACTAGGAAATTAGGTTTCCCGAGTACTCAACGGAGGGTTAGAGGCTCACCGAAAATTAGTGGGAGGCTAGTATTAAATTTTCAATTTCGTTTAATACTCGCTAATATGCGCACTTTGTTATTATTATTTCTCGTTATTATATATTGGTTGGACTAATATTATTTTATTGCTTTCTTTGAAAAGTTAGACTGTACTCAACACTACTCCATTTGTATTTTGTTATATAGTTGGACTATAGTAACCATTGCATTTGAGTGTACCCGAAACACTTGATTGGAAAGTTGGACTATAGCAATCAAAATGGCTGGAAAGATTAGCGTTAGGGACATAATCATGGGTGAGAATGTCTCTAACGGCGCAAATTTTCCAGACTGGGAAATGAACCTCAGGATAGTCCTGGGAGATCAGAAGTTGCTCTATGTAATAGAGAGACCTCTCGGGCCTGAGCCCGGACTTGAGCAGTGATGAGCGGAAAATATATCAATATTTACCGCCCCTTTAACTTAATATTTTGTTTAGTTTCTCGGGTTTGATGAACGTTTTGATGTGTTTTAGTTTATTTTGCAGATAAAATAATATCGGGTCTCAATGAAATCATTTAGGATGAAATATGGGTCAAATAAGGGCAATTATTGGACTTGATATTTTAATTTTGGAGATTGGAAACTTGAAAGGGCGTTTTGACGAAGTGCAGTTTTGGAAATTCCAGTTTTGCGCATCTGTCTTATTTTTGACATAACTTTTTACTCAGATATCGGATTGAGCTGATTTAAGTTCCAGAGTAAAGAAGACTCAAAGATCTACAACTTTGAATGACAAAATAATTTCGAATTCTGAAGATTTAATGCCCGAAATTGATGAACAATCAAGAAGTGTGTAGTGTGTAATTATTAAAGTCACTTTCAATCATTTTCAAAGCAAAAAATAAATTAATAAATAAATAATAAAAATTATCAAATCATCACCAAACATGATAAGAGATTAGTGGAGCAATTAATAATGGATTTGGTGGAGCAATTAGTGGAGCAATTAATAATTGATTTGGTGGATGATTTGATGGAGGCAAAATTTTGCCTATAAATACCAAGCCATTTCATTTGTAAAATTCATACTTTCTTCTAAGGAATTCCTTAAGAATACTAAGAAGATTGTATCTTGTTTGTTTATTTACAGCTTTCAATAATTAATTTTCATTTTCGCACTTTCTTTTCTTTACTTTTCAGTTTTTACTTTCCGCAATTTACTTTTACGCACAGTACTTTTCTTTCTTTAATTTTCAGTTTTTACTTTTCAGTAATTTACTTTCAGCAATTTACTTTCAGCAATTTACTTTCAGCAATTTACTTTCAGCAATTTACTTTCAGCATTTAATTTTC
>SKCR01002840.1:0-26950 GCA_019454045.1 Zanthoxylum bungeanum | reverse complement strand
GTCACTGGTTTGCCAAGTAAATCCGATTGTCACTCACTAGGAAAGGTTCAAGGCGAAAGCTACCTATTTCGATGCAGCTTTAGTTCATGGTAACTCTCTCGAATGTCTCCGTGGATATTTGAAGAATTGTGGGGGATTGTAGGAAATTCTTCATTAAGGGTATTTCTGTCTTTTGGATTGGATGAGGTGCTTGTAAGGGGTACAACCCTTTGGGGGGTTGCACCCCATCCCAAAGGGTGCCCTATTGGCACCCTTCCATGCCTATATAAGTAGGCTTGATATCCAAAACAACGGAATAGAAAGATATCCGAATTTTGCTAAGCAAGAGACATTGTTTTCCTTTGTTTTTTGAGAGAGAATCCACCATTATTCCTAGTTCACACACTTGTTAAGGAGTGCTCCTTGAACAAGAAGATTCCGAGTAATCCTGGGAGAACGTTGGCAAAACGAATCCGTAAAGCACCCGTGACGGAGCCAATAAGTTCTTAAGGACAGAGATCATCTCGACTTGGATTGTTTCTATAATCTCAATTTCCAGGTTTTGTCTTCAAGTTTTTTCTGGTTTTAGGGTTTTGCATCTAGATCTAGTTTTGGGAAGTATGATCCGTTTGATTTGCATGATTATATTACTGTTTGATGACATATATTTGCTAACAGTATGGAATCTGCAAGTTTGGGCCAATTTGTAGATTTGATCATCCATTTGCAATTTTGCAGGATATCCTTTTAACTACGGTCTGAGCCTTGCATTGTTATCTTTATTGGATTCTTCTCTCATCAATCATCAACTCATATTTATTCAAGTATGAGAAATAATTACATTTTTTAAGTTTGATAATATTATATAAATATGGTAATTTAGAACCGGACCAGAATCGAATTGGAACCGATTAATAGGGTACCCTATTTAATTGGGTAGGTTCCGATTTCACTTAATTAAGAACCGATATTTTCCAGGTAGATTCCAATTCCATGCGGAATCGGAACCGAAATCAGTTCCGCTCACCCCTAAAATAAATCCATATATCTATTTTATTGTTGTCCACTTATGAATATTTGTGTATGTAACCGTCACTTTTTGTTGAGATTCTTCTATTGCTAATTTGCGACATAGTTGATTATTGCACTTGGTTGTTTATATAGAAGTAAAGAACAAAGTTGATTGTACTTAGACCCGGCTAAGGTTCCAGTTCAGAATCGGAACCGAACCAGTTGGAACCGAACGGTTCCAGTTCCGATTCCGGAACCGAACCGAAACCTAACCGGTTTGGTTAAGGTTCCTACCCTAGCCGATTTGGTTGGAACCGCTGGAACCGTTCGGCTCCAGCGGTTCCAACCGGAATCTGTTTGAATTTATATAATATATATATTTTTTTTAGATAGGAATTTTATTTGTAATTTAATATAATTATGTTATGTAATAAATTCAAATTCATAATTTTAAATTATATTGATTATCAATCTCATTTTTTTTATTTTCAATAAAGCAAAAAAAAAAAAAAAAAAAAAACGGATGGAACCGGAACCGTAACCGAACGATTCGGTTCCGGTTCTGGTTACACTTTAGTGTGGAACCGGAACCGAACCAGAATTAACCGGTTCGGTTCTGATTCCACACAAAGTGGAACCGGAACCGGACGGTTCGATTCCGATTCGGAACCGAACCGAACCGCCGGCGGGGTCTAATTATACTCCTTTGTTACATAAAAGTTAAGAATGAAGGCTATGACCTGAAATAAAAGAAAGGAATGTTTTTTACTTGAATGTTTATTATTTTTATGGGGGAAATGCCATAAATTTTTAAAATATATTACTTAATAAGTCTCTTTAAATTCAAAAAAAATTTAAACAAACAAACAAATTGTTTCATTTGTTATGAAAATATAATATTATATGAATGTTTATCAAAGAAACATTTGATCTACACATTATCACATTATAGCTCTCAGTCTCCACCATCTCCCTAAATTAACGATAATTATTCCTTATATATAACCTATTTTATAGTCTCATTATGTCTATAAAATGAAGATTTGTCTCAATACTTTATACACTTGAATTGTGAATAATAAGATGAGAGAAAGATTTCATATGACTAGAGAATATGCGTTCCATATTTTGTGTTTATAATTGTTTTTTCCTATTATTATTTAACGCATTATCAACACGAAACTCTAATCAAGTAGTAAAAAAATTATCTCACATATTTCTAATATATTGTATTTGTACTACTATTGTATAAGTCAATTTTGGGCTAAGGAAAATCACGTCTCATGGCCTTTATCTACCACAAAACAACATTATCAGCTGCCACCAAGGCCCAATTGACATAATGACTGTTAGTTCCATTTTTATTGGCATGTGTTCGTGACAAAACAAGTTCAATTGAGTTGTAATATTTCATGAAGATCTTTGTGCAATTGGACTGGTTTCTGGCTGCTGTGCATCAGACATGCGTTCATGGTGCGTTCGTTGCAGTGTTCGAACGTGTGGCGTTAGTGGCACGTTCTCTATTGGGTTCGAACGGGAGCATTCCAGAGAACAAACGTTCGAGTCACGTTCTTGGTGGGTTCGAACGAGATCATTCCAGAGAGCATCCGTTCGTTGTGCGTTCGAGTGGCGTTCGAACGAGTCTTTCCAGTGGGCACGCGTTCGTGGAGCGTTCTAGTAAGCGTTCGAACGCTACTGTGATCTGAACGCGTTTTTGGCCTGAAAAACCCTATTTTTTCACCCTACCTATAAATATAACCCTTAGCCGTCATTCTCATTAGTTGAAATATATTTTCCTTGAGCCAAAATCTCTCAAAGTTTTCAACTCTCTTTGGTTTCACCTTGAAGACTCTTTGAATCTTTTGTCTTCTTTGTTAATGGTGAAAACCATTCTTTGATAAACCTTCAACACAACTTAACCCAAATTTCCTAAGCCTTTAGAGTTCTTTAGTAGGAAGTTTGGTAGTCGGAGTTCCGGTGTCATTGGTGATATAATCTACTCAGAGACTTCAGAGGTTCTGAAGAAAACCGTGGGTCGCGGGCTTGAGAAGTTGCCTTGAGTTCTTGTAGTATTGAGGTACTTGAGTCGGTGGAGTTGCCACCATAGGTCTTGACCATCGCTGTAAGTTTTTCTCTATATAGTGGATTCGGGTGGTAGCCTATACCCGGAGTGGTTTTTTACTCGGAAGAGTTTTCCACTTCGTCACCAAAATCATTGTGTTGAATTTTGTGTGGTTTGATTTATTTTACTGCTTTAATTCCTGTTATTGTTTTAATATTTTGCAGTATAATTTTATTTAATTGTTATTGTGGTTGCCTGTTAATTTATCCATAGTAGCAGTAACAGGACTTGTTCTGCTTATTGTTTATAATTCCGCATAGGGTCAGAATCTTAGGATAACCTCGAATTTTCAATTGGTATCAGAGCCTGAACTCGATCCTTGACCCTTTAGCTATGGAGCGTAGTCAACCCTTAAATTGTGATACCCTCACATATCGTGATTTGGCCTTGTTTACAAAGAAGATTAAGAAATTTCTTAAACTTAAGAGAGTGGCCATAGCAGTGATAGAGATATGAAGAATAAATCTAGAGAGAGTAGGCATAACAGGAGAGAGTTTATAGGGGATAGGGATAATAGATCCTGAGGTGTCCAGTGCCATGAATGTGAAGGATATGGGCACGTTAGATTTGAGTTTCCCACATACCTTAGGGCTAAAGGCAAGAAAGCCATGACAGCCTCTCTTAGTGATTCTGAAGGTGATGACTCTCCTAAAGGAAATTATATGGCCTTTACTGCTAGTGTGTCAGAGGAGAAAGAGATTGTTGTTAATGATGCTGATTCAGAAGTCTCTCTCGATGAGTCTGTAGATGAGGAAAGTCTTCAAGTAGCTTATATTGAACTGTTTAATGAGAGTTTAGCTATTAAGAAGACTAATATTGAGGTCAATAAGAGGCTTAAACTAGTTGAGCTAGAAAAGAATGAAGCTCAAGTCAAATTTGAGCAAAGCCTTTTGATGGTAGATGACCTGAAGGAGAGGACTATGAGTTTAATTGATAGGATCCAAACTTTAGAGACTGAACTTGAAAAAGCTAGAACCCAATTGTCTGCTTTTTCTAGTGGTAATAAGAAAGTGGATCGTATGTTAGGTATTAGTGTTGTGCCTAATTGTGATAAGGCGTCCACATCTAGAGTTGTGCCTAAACCTCCTAAACATGACCTAGGTAAGAAGCATGTTGAGTGTAGTCATGTAATTTCTCTATTTGTTCCTCGTCCTGTGACCCAACCTCGATCTAGAGGTGTTGTGGTTAAACCTCGATCTCATCCGAGGTTTGTTCTTGTATGCGATCATTGTGGTAAGGCATGACACATTAGGCCTAAGTGCTACATGTTTCACAAACATAAGAGAAGGCCTAAAAGTGTGTCTCCTAGATTTGATTCTCCAAATCTAGTGTCTCAAGTTTCTGCGCTAACCAAACAAGCTAAATTCCTTAGTGGGAAACTTGCTTTGTTGACTGGGAATTCTCGTGAGAAAGAGATTCCTAGAAAAATTTGGGTGAGGAAGCAAAATGTCTTCCCATATACTTCTGAATGCCTTGATCCTGGCAGGCATGATGAGAGTGCACTTCAGTGTAACTCTTCTTAGAAGTTGCATTTATTTTTCCCATTGCATGTGTGTGTGTGTGTGTGTTTTATGTTTTTTTCACGTTTATTTTTTTTTCTGTTCACTGCATATGGGTGTGTGAGTTTTATTTATGTTATATATTCTTTGATATATATGATAGAAACTCGGACATAAATTTCATAGCCGATTCCGAATGGACGGTAATATGTTATGTACTTGGGATACAACGCCACGTACCATTGGATATTGTCAAGCCATGTTGTGTCTTTATTTTTTGGGTGTTAAAACTGAAAAATCAAAAAATATATATATAATTTGAAAAAGACCAAAAATATTTTATGGCTTGTTAGAGTATGAATATCATATGCATGTGATCCTAGTATGTAGGATATATGATTATGCATGTATGATATGCTGTTATTTTTGTTGATGCTCTATATGCATATGTGTGTGTGATAAAAGCCTTTGGTATATCTTGTGCTTGCACCTCACATACACAATTTTATTTTATCAAGGCTTGGTCGCATGTATGAGTTTTTGGAATGACAATCTAATCTCTTCCATGCCTTGTTTGCTCAATAGTGTAACCTTTGACTAGTTGACATTGTGCTATCCCCCTTTGCAAAAGTAAAAATATATATATATATATTTAAAAAAAAAATGAGACTCAAGTGCAAAAGAGCTAATGTGGCCAAATTCAAAAGATAATGGCAAAAACCATTCACTCGAAAGAGTTGTTAAATATGAGCTCATGATATTTATGGGGTAAATAATATAACATGCAACCAATGTTGCTTATTTTCAGGTCCTAGTGGTGCTGGGTTTGAACACCTATTTTGTGAACTGGGTTTGTTTAGAGATGGATTTCTTTGGTTGTGTCCAGCTCATAAATTAAGGTCTTAAGCCTTGATTCGTTATGCACTTTATTTTTCACGCAAGTGTTTTATATGCTTTGGTGTTTATGTCATATGCATAAGTGTTGTATTTAGCTACTTTTAAAATAATGCATATTGTTTCATATCATAAACAGCTTAATACTGACTGTGTATCATTGTATCTGCTTGAAATGCTGTTTTAGTCAGTTTTTGACATGATTTATTTTTGTTCATCTCAGTATGTGTCTGTGTGTGCTTCATGTTATTGCATATCAATTTGTTCTTTCATGTGCACCTTTCTGAGTTTTGGTTTACTTCCCATGTGTTATTTTGCAAACTGTATGTGTCTGTTAGTGAGGGGGAGTAATTCATGTTTGCCTATGCTCTTGCATGTGTTGTCGTATGTTCTCCTGTTATTTTTCCTGTTTCTTTTACCCTTTTTCATTTCGTGAAAAAAAAATGGAGAGTAATATATTAAGGGGGAGAGCCTTAATATATTAGAAGGAGCCGTAAAATATCCTTTAGATATCTCCGTTTTAAGGGGAGTTAAGATTAAAGGGGAGAGGGATTTCTACTTGTACATGCATGAGATTTTTACCTGCTTTATGTTTTACTTGATTATCCCAATGCTTTTCACGGTATGTTGTTGTTTGTGGATGTTTCAGGTAGCAGGTATGTTGCTGCGGTGGCATTATTTTGAAGACTACTTTTTTATGTGTTAGATCGAGTCCATTTGTAATAAGTCACTATTTTGATGGTTGACAGTTGACTATTTACTTTTTGGGTCTATTACCTTAGTCTTTGTATTAGGTAGTGTTTTGTCATGGAATGCCAAAGGGGGAGATTATTAGTTCCATTTTTATTGGCATGTGTTCGTGACAAAACAAGTTCAATTGAGTTGTAATATTTCATGAAGATCTTTATGAAATTGGACTGGTTTCTAACTGCTGTGCATCAGACATGCGTTCGTGGTACGTTCGTTGCAGTGTTGGAACGTGTGGCGTTAGTGGCACATTCTCTATTGGGTTCGAACGAGAGCATTTCAGAGAGCAAACGTTCGAGTCACGTTCTTGGTGGGTTCAAACGAGATCATTCCAGAGAGCATCCGTTCGTTGTGCATTCGAGTGGCGTTCGAACGAGTCTTTCCAGTGGGCACGCATTCGTGGAGCGTTCTAGTAAGCGTTCGAACGCGACTGTGATCTGAACGCGTTTTGGCCTGCAAATCCCTAGTTTTTCACCCTACCTATAAATATAACCCTTAGCCGTCATTCTCATTAGTTGAAACATATTTCCCTTGAGCCAAAATCTCTCAAAGTTTTCAACTCTCTTTGGTTTCACCTTGAAGCCTCTTTGAATCTCATGTCTTCTTTGTTAATGGTGAAATCCATTCTTTGATAAACCTTTAACACAACTTAACCCAAATTCCCTAAGCCTTTAGAGTTCTTTAGGAGGAAGTTTGGTAGTCGGAGTTCCGGCGTCATTGGTGATATAATCTACTCAGAGACTTCAGAGGTTCTGAAGAAAACCATGGGTCGCGGGCTTGAGAAGTTCCTTGAGTTCTTGCAGTATTGAGGTACTTGAGTCGGTGGAGTTGCCACCATAGGTCTTGACCATCGCTGTAAGTTTTTCTCTATATAGTGGATTCGGGTGGTAGCCTATACCCGGAGTGGTTTTTTACTCGGAAGAGTTTTCCACTTCGTCACCAAAATCATTGTGTTGAATTTTATGTGGTTTGATTTATTTTGCTGCTTTAATTCCTGCTATTGTTTTAAATATTTTGCAGCATAATTTTATTTAATTATTATTGTGGTTGCCTGTTAATTTATCCATAGTAGCAGTAATAGGACTTGTTCTGCTTATTGTTTATAATTCCGCATAGGGTCAGAACCTTAGGATAACCTCGAATTTTCAATGACGAATATATAAATATGACACATATGAGTCTATTATTGTTATTTATTATTTATTATTTCCTATGGTTAACGCTTATTTTATTTGTTTGGCCAACAATAGAATAATTTTAGTAAATTCTTAAGAACTCGACGGAGGGAATTTGGATTAGCCATGAGAATAATAGCGTGTGATTTATTCGTTAAATAGATTCCCATGTAGGGTAAAAATATATCTAAATGGCATACATAGTCAATATTAGAATCAGACCTTAAGGAATTCGGTTTAATTTAATTAAGATAGACATATAGTTAATTAAATAATTCTGAATATATTCATTTGTCCATTAAAAGAGGCTTATGAATAATTTAATGTTCTAGGTTAATAATTAGTAACAACAACCCAACTGAATGGAAAATACTTGAACTCGTTATTTACGTGCTTAGGTGAAATTACAACTCTAGGTTCTTCTTGCACATAAAGTTTATCTCCAAAATTATTATTTTCTCATTATTTATTTTCAATTAATTTTATATTAATAAATCAACTCTTCTTCTCAATGGTTTAGTTTAAGTTAAGTATGTTAGTTTTGATATTAATAAGATAAATATTAAGTCTCTGTGGGTTCAGTATCTGACTTATAGTCACTATATTACCTAAATAATACGTGCGTATATGTGCTAGATTTATAAAATTGTGATCAAGTTTTGATGACATTGCCCGAGACTTAATTTATTTTTCTTTATTAATATTATGATAATAATTTACTTGCTTATTTAAACACATCTCCATTTTTCTGTTTTTCTTTTTTTTTTTTTCCTTTTATTTGAGGTGGTCGAAGTAATGGAGTACCATTGGGCGATTAAGGCATTACGAGTTATAAGAGGTGATGCTACACCTCATTTCGGTGAGACAAAATTCAATTTTCTGAGACCTGTTGTCCAGGCCAACAACTATCTGGATGTCAGAGATAAGTAACGCGATGTATGCTCAAGCCTTTCAGAGCACGATGATGAGATGTGAGATATATGAGGGCAACCACCAGAGTGATCATTCCACATTCAACTGCAATTCAGGGTGGCAAAACCATCAGCAGTTTATATGGCCCAACAATGAAGGTCTTGTATATCCCACTAAACCATTATATCCATTCTACCCACCACATGCTTAATAATTTCCTCAATAATCAAAATCATCCTTGGAGGAACTGCTGATGTCGACGACCGAGCTGAACAAGCTTGCTATTGAGCTGAACAAGGAAAATACGAAGAATATGGTTAGATTGGAAGCAATGGTTCAAAGTCAAACAACGTCCTTACATAGACTGAAAGATCAATTGAGACAACTAGTCAATAACTAGAGCTATATACCTCAAGGAACACTGTCAGATGACACTAAAGAAGCCATCAGAAGTCATGAGATTCACAATGACACCGTAATATGGAGAGAGGCAGAGCCGTATAAAGAGTCATAGGTATCATGTCAAGAGCCCGAACAAACAAAGTCTTGAATTGGTTTAGATAACCCTCTATTCACTTAGTGCATTTATAAGCTACCCATACCATCCACACCAACAAAGCAAGATGATGGTTTGAGGACAAACATATCAAATAATTCTAGTCCGGAGATATTGACTATGTACCCTCAAATGGACAATCTTGAACTATACATTATGCATATGTCTGATAAAGAGCTCGACGAAGAAACTCAAAGGTGCATCAATAAAGAACCGACGGAACAAGGAGTTAGGCAAGAGCAGTTGTGGGAGCATATTGAAAATCTCGTGACACAAGATGATACATCACAACATGGGGAAACTGGCATTATTGATACCACATATGAGTTTGACAGAGTGATAATACCATTCCAAGTCAAACATCCAACAAGACCTTCTAATGATCTATTCTTCCATTCAAGATCTCCAAAGGATAAATATTTGAAGAAGACAGCATATGCATTGACTATAGAAGATCTTTATTTACCATCTCAACTATGGAAGAGGAGATTGCATAGTAATGTATGTGACATTGTCTTATCTATGACATCTAAAGCCACATTGAAGCCTCCTTGAAGGAAGATCTTCAGAGACCATCTGGTTGAAGACGTTAAACTTAGCGCTAGAGGGGAGGCAATCCACTCGTTTAATTTTTATTGTCTTTACTTTAGTTTTATTTTATTGTGTGTTATTTATGTGTTTACTAGTTTGCATGTTTATCTATGTAGGTACTGGCACAACTCATACACTTTGTGCAACCAAAGTCTGACCAACAGGAACCTGATCAACTTCATGTACAGTAGTGTTATTCCTTATTATTTTCCTTTATGCTTATTTTACATTGAGGACAATGCAAATTTTAAGTTTGGGGGTGTGTGCATGTTAGTATTAGTTCCCACTATTTATTAAAAAAATAAAATTAAAATTAAAAAAAAATCTTAATTTCTTTTTAATTATATGGTAGTGAAACATAGTTCACAGGATGAGTTGTTTATTTTAAGATGGAATCTTAGAAATGATAAGTGTCCAAGTGATTTTTATCTGATGTCTTGAATATGTGATTTAGGTTAGACTATTATGCACTTAAAATAGGTTTCTAGTAGTAATAGCTAGGTAGTTGGCAAAGTGACTAGTTGAAGAAATTATTCGACGATGAATGACATTTACCTAGATGTCTATTTCAATTTGCTAGTGCTATGATGTATGATATGGTTGAAAAAAGAATGGATTAAAAAAAGAAAAAAAATTTATTGAATGAAAAAAGGAAAAAAAAAAAAAAGTAAACCACCTATAACCGATAAACGTGGAGCTACCCATAGGCGGGTATTGGGACCACCATGAGGAAAAATACTACCTTAAAGGGTAGGTGTAAAATGAAAAAAAAAAAATTATGTCATACTGAGCAAAGAAAGGCATACACATATACTTTTGAGATATTTAAGTTGGTTTGAGCCATCGGTTCTCAATTTTTGAGATGAAATAATTGAGTTGAGTTACTTAGGAATTGAGCTGTGTCCGAACCTTTTCTCTCACACACACACTGTGAGTCTGGCTTAGATGATTTATTCAAGAATATGGATTTGAGTTGTGTTTGGTACTTTGAAAGTTCTCTGATTTTGTTACTGGATAGTCTTTGAGGACAATATTATATGTAACTCTCAGGACATTTTTGTTTAGTTAGTTAGTTTTTATTTTTAGTCTTTGCATTTGTGTGTGATTGCATGTGTTTGAATGACGTTTGTGGGTGTCGTCGATGTAAGCCTTCACGAGACTATAATTCGTTCACTAGGGTCGCCTAAAGGTTTAAAGGCTTGTTACATACGTTAAATGCAATCGTGATCCCTACGAAAGTGGCTTAGGTTAATTTAGTTTTAGTTGTTTATTTAATTTTTTTTGTTTTGCTTGAGGACTGACGAAATGTTAAGTATGAGGTGTGATGAGTGGTCAATATACATATATTTTCTGCCCTCTCTATCTTAATATTTTGGGTGTATTTCGAATTTTATGAGCGCTTTGATGTGTTTTAGGTTCATTTTATAGGTTAAAATAATATCATGACTTAATGGATTCAAGAAGGATGAAAACAAAAAATTCAAAGTGAAATAGGCCATATTTTATAGCCAAGCCACGCGTCCCGATGCTGGAAGCCCGTCTCGACGCGCTGCTTAAAAAAATCTTACCAAAATGTGAGAAGGTTGGCGCGTCAAGACGCCCAGCAAGTAGTGTTGCGACACGCGTGAGCACGTCGTGACACGGGGAAGTCAGTCCGGATTCGTTCGGAACTCGGTTTTTGATTAGGAAAGACCCTCGGGACCTTCTATATAAGCATAAGTTTGTCCCAAAACCTAGAATCAAGTCTCATAATATAATTTTGGAGTCCTAGAGCATAGAAAAATGCTTAGATGCAAGAACGAATGTATCAACCAGAGTTGGAGTTTGAAGACGAAGACTACAAACAAGAGTTTTTTCTTCCCTTCATTCTTTACTTTATCTTTTATGAGTTATTGCTTTGTAATAATGATTAGCTTGTGTTTATTGTTTATCATGGGTAGCTAATTCATTAAATCTATAGTTGTAATGTATCTTAAAATGTTTAATTAATTATTTGCATATTTTTATTCATTGGGTTTGTTATTGATTTTTTAGTATTCTCTATGCTTAAATTCTTGTTTTATTTATTTGGCCAATAATAGAATAACTTTAGTAAGTCCATAGGAACTCGACGTAGGGAATTTGGATTAGCCATGTAAATAATAGTGTGTGATTTGTTCATTGAATGGATTTCCCTGCATGATAGAAATATACATAAATGGCATACGTAGCCAATATTAGAACCCGACCTTAAGAAATTCGGTTTAATTTAATTAACATAGACATATAGTTAATTGCATTATTCTGAATATATTCCCATGATTATCGAAAGAGGCTTGTGAATAATTTAGTATTTTATGTTAATAATTAGTAATAACAACCAAACTGAATAGAAAATGCATGAACTCATTATTTGCGTTCTTAAGTAAAGTTACAACCCTATGTTATTTTCGCGTATAAAGTTTATCTCCAAAATTATTGTTTGCTCATTATTTATGTTCAATTTATTTTAGATTACTAAATCAACTCTTCTTCTCAATAGTTTAGTTTAAGTTAAGTAGATTAGTTTTTATATTAATAAGATAAAGATTAAGTCCATGTAGGTTCGACATCCGACTTATAATCACCGTATTACTTGAACAATACATGCGTTTACGTGCTAAATTTATAAAATCGTGATCATTTGTCAAAATTCAAACCCTAACAAATTACTTATTGGTGTTATGGGGTAATTTTAAGGTCTAGTGGAGACCTTACACATGTCTCCTAAGTAAAGATGGTTTATATAAGTAGGACGCAGCAAAAGAGGGACCCTCCAAGGAGCCTCTTTAAGACCCTTCTCCCCCGAAACAACAAAATTATCATTAGTAGATTCACCCTAAGAGAAGGCCCACTTGCCACTAATCACAAATTCACAAGGCTTCTACTTAATTAAGGAAATCTCTCACAAAAATAGCGCCCACCTACTTATGGCCAAATCTAGTCCACGTGAGAAGCAATCATCATAATGAGTTTGAGCTTTCCTAACCAGCTATCAATGTACGTGGTAGACATACCTCTCCAATTGGTTCTTCTTGCCATCCAAAAATGAGAACTCATGTTCCACAATAAAATTATGGTTGGGCATTATATATACCTGAACAATTGAAAGTGATTTTATTTGGTTCAATAGGTTGAGATTCGGTTCAGTCCGGTTTAAGTTTAGTTTTTAAAGTTTTGAACTCGAACCTGCCTTAAACCCAATCCGATTTGAAGCAATTCGGTTTAGAATAGGTTCAGGTTCAGTCCTGAAAGTTTTGAACCTGATCAGTTTTCGTTCATTTTCGATCGGGTCTTCAAAAAATATTTCAAAGCTGAAAAAAATAGAGGGGGGCGTAGTCAAAATTGGTTTACAATTTTCTGAATCCAACTTGAAAGTGCCCATCCATACTAAGAATAATAATGAACCAGGTGGCCATTTGCAGACAAAAGCAAGAAAAAAATATTTAAAAAAAATATCAGAAACCCAACTTGACGACTTGATCAGTTCATAAAGATAATTTCCCTAAAAAAAACATTTGCTCACATAATACCAAGCTGAGATTCAAAGTAAAATCTTATGTAAGCAGCCTAACAAGCCAATTCCAAAAATGAAAAACACAGTGGCTTTTGCTGTCTGATAAATAAGGCATTACTTGAAAGGTCAATCAATTCAAAATGATCTCCAAATTTATGGTTCATGAATGAAGATAAGGATGAAGGCATGCAATATATAGAAGCTTGGATGTTTCCATTTTTTAGTAAACTTTTTGACAGAAATAAATCAAACAATTTGTTTCCATTTTTATTAATGCAACAAATTTGTGCGTGTTCACACCCTCGATCTTCATCCTGCTGTGCACGCAAACAAAGTTGTAAAAGTTTCTTCAGATAGACTTTGATTCGACTTCCTAAAAAAACATATAACAAGATAATACTTTTTTTTTTTTTCGGAATGAAATCCCGCGGCCAAACCACTCAACCCAAGATTAAGCGGAACAGGTAAAATCTCTGACTGTCTCAGACTTTTACAATGAAATACATCTCTAGACTCGAACCCAAGACTTGACAACTAAATTATAAACTTTTACCACCAAGTCACATTCCTTGAGAGCTATAACAAGATAATACCTATATGAAAAGGAGGCCATATATGAATTTAAATTTTGTGTTAAATTGAGTTGTGTTAAATTTTTTATTTTTCTTTGTCACGTGTTGATAATACACGGTTTAAATTTAATTAAATTTAATTATTATTTAATAATTAACAATTATAATTTATAAATAAATTTAATACAAATCCAAATCCAAATGGATATGTGTTTTAAAAGAAACAAAAAAGGCTGAGATATAATTCTTGCTTTCTCTTGCAGTAATTAAGTTTACCATAGAATATGAATTGAATTCTAAGAGACTTGACTTATTATTATTAGACTCTTAATAATAATTAAAAGAGTTGCCTCAAAGTTTCTTCTCCTTTGATGACATAAATCTTTCAAAGATAGATTTATCTTAAAATGAAAACTTAATTCGTTTCTAATATAAGCAGGTTTAGACACCTAAACTACATTTTCTATCTGTCCCCATTTGCATTAGTTTGAGTGTTTTTTTTTTTTTTTTTTTTTTTGCCTAACTTAAGTGGAATTTTAATTCTTGGAAAAAAAAATGAGGAATTTGAATTAAAAAATGTGGTATCATATCATTATAGGAGAGAACAAAAGCTTTGAGTTACCCATTATGTATACTTTCTCGGTTGAATTATTACACTTGTGCCTCTAACCTTACGAACTAGATTTTGATTTATACTTATATGAATAGTTTTTATTGGTTGAACTAATTAATTAATAGTGTAAATAGTTAACTATTAACATTAATTGAATATGTGCAATATAATTGCAATATAAGCTATTCAAGTGGGAAATTATAAAAAATAAGCAAAAAAAAAAAAGTATATAGCACGAGTAGTTATTATTTTATTTTTATTATCCAATTAGCTAAATAAATTTTGTCTGGATAAAATTATCCTTGAAACCAGCTTATAGTAGCAAAGAATAATGATTGTGCGATAGGTGTGCGATGACACTCATCATACACCAATCGCACACCAAAATAGTGTGTGATGGGTGCCATCGCACACCCACTTAAGATTAATATTTTATCAAACATCTTGTGTGCTCTATTACTACATACGATTATTTAATAAAATCTTACATATTTAATCCTCATCATTATATATATATATATATATATATATATTATATAATATTTTTTCATTTTGTTTTCAATTACTTAAGTTTGTGACTTTTAGAGAGAAGAAGATGGATGGAAGAGAAAGAAAGAAGAAAAAAAAAATATAGTGTGTATATATAGAGAATGGAAGAAGAAGGTGTTCTTGTATTATAAGGATATTTTGATCTGATATATATTATAATGACTATTTGAGGGGAAAAAACCCAAAATTTGGTCACTTTATATAATTTACCGGTTCAAGTATGAAGCTAACACCAATTTGGTTATTATATATTAAACTCATTAAAAATAATAATTAATAATCTCTAGACCACTTTACATTAGGGGTGATAAAACGAATTAACGAATCGAATTTGTATCGAATCCTAAACGAATTGAATCAAAATGTGATGAATTCGTATTCGATTCATTTATTAAACAAATCGAATACGAATATTCATTTAGTTATGATATTATTCAATAACATAATTTATTTACATTAATTCTTCATAAATATATACATATGAAATATGTAATTAATATATTTACTAAAAATACCTCATTAATTATCGACAATATTATTTTTCTATAGTAATTAACCATAATTTCTCGATTCTTAATTGAAAAATAACAATAACTAGTAAAAAAAAATAATAAAACGAATCATACACGAATTAATGAGTTTAAATTTGTATTCGATTCGTTTATTAAACGAATCGAATCGAATTGAATTGACTCATTTATTAAATGAATTCATTTTTTCAAACTCATATTCACTTTAAAACGAATCAAATCGAACGAATAAACAAATCTTAACACCACCCGTGTCTACTTTACATGAACTCGCTGAAGAGAAGTGTCGTGGAAGTATCATAAACAGAAGTGGAAATAGACTTTTCAGTGCTGCCCGAAATGGAGGCCTTTTAGCTGAAAAGGCAAAACAAGAGTATTACAAAAATGAAGAAATTTTCAACTTACACGCCATCGCGATTGTAAAAAACGCGCCAAGTGGATTGGTCGGTTGGTTGAAAATCAAGTACCATGATAGGCCATCGCTTTTCACGTGATTTTTTGTCGCGTGGATGTATTGGTTTGGTCAGTACATCTAGGCCGTGGTTTTAAATTGTTAGATTCGAATAATAGTGCGGAGTGGAGATAGATGTGAGAGAAAAAGAAATTAAATAAACACAAATGGCTAATAACGTCAAAATCCATTTTTTTAACATTTTCACACATAAAGACATAGCTTACTCATTTGTATAAAATATATCCCTGATTTTTAGGGATGATGGAAAATCTTCACAGGACTGTCCCATATCTTCTAAATTTGAGCCAATTTTGTGTCCCAAAAATCTATTAATAATAAGCATGATGCACGAAAATTAATTGAGTTGTGATTAAACTCTTTTTACTTCTATGATTTATTTAGGCCAAGCTAGACAGTTGCCATCCCTATCAAATTATTGTGAAAATGATTGAAATATCATCTGATATTAGGTGGTGTATCCGTATTGTGAAGGTCAAGATTAAGAATCATCAGAAAAAAAAAAAAAAACACAAAAAAAAAAAAAATCGAACCTATCACCTAGATAATATTTGATTCAATTTTTTTTTTTTTTTTTTTATATAATGATTGATTTAATTTTGTTCCTTTTTTTTTTGTTATTTCAAATTTTTTATTTTTTTTTTTATTTTTGATTCGGTTTGTACCAATACTATAAGGTATAATTAGTAGGGATGGCAAATGAGAGGAGAGGGATTGACATCTCGTATCTGTCTCCGATAATATTTTAGATGTCTTCGTCTCTTTCCATTCCACTCATAATTATTTCAGGGAAGGGGGTGGGATCCCCGAATAATAAAAGGGATCCTGATGGACCACAAATTATAATTGTTTCCTTAAAATAAATTGAAATAATTGAAAAAAACCTTATTTTATCCGTAAATTGATCACGATTTTCAAACGTTACGTAAACGCACGTATCACTCAAGTAGTATAAAAGTTATCGATCTCACGATAACTCATTACCTATTTTACAAATTATTAGAACCCACTACTTATAAGTATCTAACTGAAATTAAATATGAAGTTGAATTGAATTTAAACTAATGGTAAAGGAAATAAAAATAATTATGAAAATTCCAAAGGCAATCAATGAAAAGAAGACATTCACGGTTGTGAATCCACCCAGTATTATTTTACAAATGAATTGGTTTTCCTATATTCGTGTAATAAATTGACTTATTAACCTGTAATACTAAAATATCCACAAGCCTCTTTCGATGGTCATATGCAAATATTCAAAGTAAATTAATTAACTATTTTTTATGTCAACTAATTAACGCAAAATTCATTAAGATCAGATTCCAATTATGATTACACACACCTTACATGTATATTTCTATCCTGTAAAGAAATTTCTAAGATGAGATCGTGTGATATTGAATCTAAGGTTAAACCTAAAATTCATTTGTCAAGATCAATTAAGTTTACCATATCTTATTGGTGATCAAACAAAAAGAAGCATTAAGTACAATATTCAATAAATAAGCCAAAGAATCACACAAGAATTAAGAAAATCAATTTTATAAACTTGAAATATTAGGTTTCATCACAACCTCAGATTAAGGATTTAGTTACTACAAATGCTCAAAAACTCTAAACAAATATTCAATAATAAACAAAAACATCAACGAAATAAAATAATGAAGAAATTATGTCGAGATCAGCAGTCTTTCGCTTCCTGTTGTTCGTGTTCGCTTGATGTGCTTTGTCTTCTCCAAAAATTTATTTAGAGGATTCAAAATAATGTTATATGACTCTCTCATAGGTTTTGGGACGAACTTGTGCTTATATAGGAGGTCTGAGGGTGTTTCCTCTTCGAAAATCAAGTTCTGGACGAATTGGGCACGAACTGACTGTGTTGCGACGAGCGTTTATAAGTCTTCACACTCATTCTCTGCCAAGTTTTTGTTAACGCGCTCGACTCGAAGTGAGCTCCAGCATCGGGACGTGCGGTTTGACTCCGAATTTGACCTGATTTACTCCATATTTTTCTGTTTTCATCTTTTATTGGATCCATTAAGTCTTAATATTATTTTAACCTACAAAATAAACTCAAAACACATCAAAGTACTCATAAAACTCGAGACAATGCACAAAACATTAAGCTAGATATGCGGGAAAATATACGCATATTTTATTGCGATATTTTATATCATACCGTAAGTGTACGATGTCAAGTTTTAGTAAAGATAAATGAAAGAGTGTCGAACCCACAAGGATTGTATTCAAATCACACTAAGTACTATAATTGATAATCCTAACTTTATTTAGAAAACAACTAAATTTAGACTAAAAACTAAATAAACAAGATAGTAAACGTTTGATAAAGATAATCCAAGAAGAGAAAGATTCTAGAGTCTGATTTCACCTAGCTATCCCCTATGTATTTGTTATGCCAATCAATTCTTATTCAGTTGCCTTGTTTATAAGTCAAGAATCCTAAATTATTTTAACTCCCTCTCCCGAGTGCCGAGTGAATATATTATCCATTACAGACTTCGATATTTCTATAAAAATCTAGTGATTAACAATTCATTACGCTCTGTGATTATGTGTTAACGACTTCAAATGAATTATAGATTCTCCCGAACTCTACAAATCTCCTAGGTCATATTCTCTAAATCTTATTCAAAATCCCACTCTCCCGAGCAATAGATTCTAAACATTCATCATCTCAATTTGTGGCCAACAAACAAGAAGCATTAAATGCAAGAGAATATAAATAAACTGAATTAAAACTTCATAAAAATCAAATTGGCAAACATCACATAGGTTAAAGCATTGGCTACATCGTCATCTAGAATAATAAATTTAGTTCATGACCAAATAATAAAACAATGAAAGCATGGTCATGAATCTAATGAAAATCATTAGAGTTAAAGGAAGAAACTAGAAGGTTAAACCCGAATCGAATCCCTTCGTCTTCGGACGTCACCGCATTCGTCTCATATTGTCGTTCTTCAATCTTTCTCTTTGGATATCTATAAAATATGTGTTTTGAACTCGTGATTTGTGTATTTTGGTCTCCTCTCTAGGGTTTTGGACGTGTTTGTGTATTTATAGGGAATTCCTGGAGCCCTTATGCCTATAGAATACTGAATTTTGATGTTTCGAGAATTCTGTCGCAACATCACGACGTCGGAAGTGGCGTCGCGATGACCAACTCACGGGAAATTACTATGGCAGCATTCTGAAGGGGCGTCGCGACGCCAGTCACTTTTTCTGACTTGCTGATTTTTACGTTTCAGCATTTCCCGCGTGCTTCCGTTGCGTCCGTAAGGTCTCAAAACACATACAATTGCTGCAAGATCATGTTTTAATGCTTCCTACTAATAAAATATAAAACAAACAACATAATACATTAAATGACACGAAACCTAACAAAATTATAAGCTAAGAGTGCAGGAATAAGTGGGTATATATCGCACTTATCAAACACCCACAAACTTAAGATTTTGCTAGTCCCGAGAAAAAAACTAAATAAAAACTAAATAAAAAAAGACAAATAAAAATAACAAAATTAACTAGGCCACTTTCGTAGAGATCACGATTGCATTTAGCGTATGCAACAAGCCTTTAAGCCCCAAGGCGACCCTAGTGGACAAATTATATTCTCGTGAGGGCATACAACAACAACACCCACAAACATCATTCACACACATGCAATTATTCAAAATATAAAAGTAAATAAAATAATCCTGATAGTTACACATAATATTGTCCTCAAAGAATGCCTATCAATGAAATCATAGAACTTTTAAAGTAATCAATGCAACTAAAATCCAAGTTCTTGAATAAATCATCTAAGCCAGACTCATAGTGTGTGTGTGTAAAGGTTCATTCACAGCTCAACACTTAAGTAAGCCAACTCAATGATTTCGTCTAAAAAATTGGGATCCGATGGGTCAAACCAACCTAGATGTCTCAAAAGTACTATGTATTTGCTTATTATGTGCTCAGTATGGTGTGATTTTTTTTCTCTTTTCTTCTTTCAATTTTTTTCAACACAATTACCTTTTAAGGTAGCATTTCTCCTCATGGTGGTCCTAACACTCACCCATGGGTATTTTCACGTTTATCGGTTATAGGTGGTTTAACTTCTCCTTCAATTTTTTTCTCTTACTTTCATTCTTTTTCAATCAAATTTTTTTTCTTTTTTTTTTTATCCTAAAACAAATAAAATTCATCATTTGGACTTATGTTTTACTATGTAGGACGTAAAATAATTTTTTTTAAAATAACAAGAACTATCACTACATGCACATGCACACACCCTCAAACTTAAAACTTGCATTGTCCTCAATGTAAGATAAACATAAAGAAACAAGAGTGAAGAACAACACTACCGTGCATGGAGTTGATCAGGCTCATGCTGGTCAGAATTTGGTTGTGTGGGCTTTGTGTGTTGCTCTAATACTTGCATAAATAAACATGCAAATTAATAACAATCAAATAACATACAATAAAATAAAACTAAACTAAAGAAAATAAAAATAAAAATAAACAAATGCAATGGTTGCCTCCTCGCTAGCGCTTAGTTTAACGTCTTCAGCCAGACGCAACCAAATGTAGCGGACCAGGTAGTCTCATCTACCTTCTTCTTTGGTATCCACCAGTTGTTATGACTTGAAAAGACAGCTTGACGGGCTGTGGTAATTTATCCATGGATGGTCCTCCAGAGTCTACTGATGGTTAAAATTTTTGACTACACACGTGGCAAAATTGACTTGACCATTTTTTGAGATTCTCAGGGATCATCTTCAAGTGAGCACTGACTCTGGATTTCTTCTTTTCATGGTGCTTTGTGAGTGGTTTCAGGTCTAGCTACAGAGAATCTTCTTTTATGCATGACTGTTTTATGCTAGTAGGTTGCTGAAATACTGATTCACCCTGCGTGTTGGCAACTCCATTCTCTACAATATCTACCCTATGAAATTCTTCATCACCTTGAGGACTTGGCATGGCTCTGAAAACATTAAAGGTGACTTCTTCATCTTGAACTCTCATTTTCAGTTCACCTTTCTGCACATCAATGATCATTTTGCCTGTTGCCAATAAAGGTCTTTCAAGGATGATTGGAACATCATAATCCTCTTCCATATCAAGAACAAGAAAGTCAATAGGAAAATAAAACTTATCCACCTTAACCAAGACATCCTCTACTATTCCTCGTGAGTAGGTGAGAGATCTATCTGCTAGTTGCAATATGACAGTGGTTGACTTTGCCTCACATATGCCCAACTGTTTGTAAATGGATAAGGGCATGAGATTAATACTAGCACCCAAATCGCATAGCGTCTTACTAAAATATCGATTCCCAATATTACACGGAATAATAAAGTTGCCAAGATCCTTCAATTTTGGAGGAAGCTTCTTCTGTATAATGGCACTGCACTCCTCTGTGAGTGCTACTGTTTCAAAATCTGTCAGCTTCATCTTTTTGGACATCACATTCTTCATAAACTTCACATAATTGGGCATCTGTTCCAAAGCGTCTGCGAGGGGAATGTTGATATGGATTTTCTTAAAGATGTCAAGAAACTTGGCCAACTGAGCATCCAATTTCTTCTTTTGAAAGCGCTGAAGGTATGACAAAGGTGTCTTCGGGATGGGTGGTGGCTTATATAGTAGAGCTACTGCACTGTTCTCTTCTTCTGTTACTGTTTCCTTCTGAAATACCGCTTCTTTTTCTCTTTTCCACTCCTGAGAGTTATTGCTTGACACTGCTCTTTGGGGTTTACTTCAGTATTACTGGGAAACACTCATTTATGTTGATTGGCCATGAAAGAAGTAAAAATCTGCCCAATCTGCATTTCTAAGGACTTCATCGTTGCCCCTATATTGCCCATATGTATTTCAATATTGTTCAGCCTCGACTTATTCTTCTCAAACATCTCTGAAGTTTTAGCAACAAACGTGCTCATGAGGTTTTCTAAGGAAGGTTTCTGCTCAGCTCTTTGATTATTATAGCCAATAGCGGGTTGCAAAACATTCTCTGTATTGGCATATGACAAGTTCAGATGGTAATAATTAGGCATATGATTGCCTCTATAATTGTTGAAGTTCCGATTGTTCACATATTGGATTTGCTCATATCCTCCGTCAGATAAGATCATTCTATTAGCATTAGCAGCTTCAATAGATGGTTGGCCCTGTTGGTTAGTCAACGCTGCTAGATAAGTCGTGAGGGATGACATTTGAGATGTAAGTGCAACAATATGATCTACCTCATATATATACCCGCCACTTTAGGCACATTAGTGCATTCACTTGGCCATTGGAAATTGTTAATGGTCATCTCATCTAATAAAGCATATGCGTCTTCAGCAGATTTCTTGAACAGGGTTCCTCCAGCAGCTGCATCGACCATGGTTCTATTAGGACCATTCAACCCATTGTAGAATAACTGAGTCTGAACCCATTGTTCAAAATTATGCTATGGGCATCTCCTGAGTAGATCTTTAAAGTGCTTTCATGCCTCATACAGATTCTTAGTCTCCAACTGCTTGAATATGCTTATTTCTGTTCTCAGTTGGACTGATTTAGCTGGTGGAAAGAACCTCGCAAGAAATATTATAGCCATATCCTACCATGTCATTATGCTCCCCATTGGTATAGATTGCAGTCAACCCCTCGCTTTGTCCCTTAAAGAGAATGGAAACAAGCGTAGCCTGATGGTCTCTTTGGTGTCTCCATTCATCTTTATTATATCTGCCATCTCCAAGAACATCCGTAAATGCACGTTGGGATCTTCTACAACTGAACCCCTAAACTAGTTCTTTTGCACCATGTTGATCAATGCAGATTTCATCTCAAAATTGTTGGCGTTGATTGGTTGATGGGAAATGCCAGAATAATTGTCATCAATGACTGGCTTAAAGTGATCTCGGCTTGCCACATGGCGAGGGTTGTTCTCTATGTTTTCATCCACCATTGCTTCTTTCTCAAATTTTCTTTCTTTCCTTAGTCTCATCGCTGTTCTTTCTATTTCTGGATCAAACAGAAGCGAGTCAAGACTTTTGGATCTTCGCATTCACTGAAGCACAGAAAGACAAGAAAAAGTACCAAAATAATAATAATAATAATAATAATAATAATAATAATAATATAATAATAATAATAATAATAATAATAATAATAATCTAAATTAAATCTAAGGTTATTTGGTAATAGTATTAATGCGAATTAAATTAACAATCCCCGGCAACGGCGCCAAAAACTTGTTGCGATATTTTATATCGTACCGCAAGTGTACGGTGTCAAGTTTTAGTAAAGATAAGTGAAAGACTGTCGAACCCACAAGGATTGTATTCAACTCACACTAAGTACTATAATTGATGATCCTAACTTTCTTCAGAAAATAACTAAATTTAGATTAAAAACTAAATAAACAAGATAGTAAAACGCTTGATAAAGATAATCCAAGAATAGAGAGATTCTAGAGTCTGATTTCACCTATCTATCCCCTTTGTATTGTTATGCCAATCAATTCTTATTCAGTTGCATTATTTATAAGTCAAGAATCCTAAATTATTCTAACTCTCTCTCCCGAGAGCCGAGTGAATATATTATCCATTACAGACTTCGATATCCCTATAAAAATCTAATAATTAACAATTCATTACGCTCTGTGATTCTGTGTTAATGACTTCAAAGGAATTATAGATTCTCCCGAACTCTACAAATCTCCTAGGTCATATTCTCTAGATCCTATTCAAAATCCCTCTCTCCCGAGCGATAGATTCTAAACATTCATCATCTCAATTTGTGGCCAACAAATAAGAAGCATGAAACGCAAGAGAATATAAATAAACTGAATTAAAACTTCATAAAAATCAAATTGGCAAACAACACATAGGTTCAAGCATTGGCTACATCATCCTCTAGAATAATAAATTTAGTTCATGACCAAATAATAAAACAATGAAAGCATGGTCATGAATCTAATAGAAATCATCAGAATTAAAGGAAGAAACTAGAAGATTAAACCCGAATCAAATTCCTTCGTCTTCGGACGTCACCACCTTTGTCTCCTTTTGTCGCTCTTTAATCTTTCTCTTTGGATCTCTCTAAAATATGTGTTTTGAACTCGTGAGTTGTGCATTTTGGTCTCCTCTCTAGGGTTTTGGACGTGCTTGTGTATTTATAGGAAAGTCCTGGAGTCCTTATGCCTGTAGAATACTGAATTTTGATGTTTCAGGAAGTCTGCCGCAGCGTCGCAACGTTGGAAGTGGCGTCATGATGCCCAACTCACTGGAAATTACTATGGTAGCATTCTGAAGAGGCGTCGCGACGCCACTTTTGGCGTCGCGATGCCAGTCACTTTTTCTGGCTTGCTGATTTCTACATTCCAGCCTTTCCCGCTTGCTTCCATTGCGTCCGTAAGATCCCAAAACACCTACAATTGCTGCAAGATCCATGTCCTAATGCTTCCTACTAATAAAAAATAAAACAAAATATAGAATACATTAAATGACACGAAATCTAACAAAATAGTAAGCTAAGACTGCATGAATAAGTGGGTATAAACTGCACTTATCACCGCTCATCACACCCTCAAACTTAACATTTTGCTCGTTCTCGAGCAAAACAAAAAGAAATGAAAATAAAAAACTATAAACTAATTAACCTAAGCCATTTTCGTAGGGATCATAGTTGCATTTAGCATATGTAACGAGCCTTGAAACCCCTAGGCAACCCTAGTGGACGAGTTATAGTCTCGTGAGGGCTTACAATGACGACACCCACAAGCGCCATTTAACACACACATGCATTCACACATAAATATAAAAACTTAAAATAAAAACTAACGAACTAAACAAAACCATCTTAGGAGTTACACATAATATTGTCCTCAGAGAATGCCCAGTAACGAAATCCATGAACCTTCAAAGTACCCAAGACAACTTAAATCCAAGTTATTAAATAACTCATCTAATTTGGACTCACAGTGTGAGTGTATAAAGGTCTAGTCATAGTTCAATTCATAAGTAAATCAACTCAGTGATTTCATCTCAAAAATTAGGATCTGATATATCAAACCAACTTAGATTTCTCAAAAGTATATGTATCTGCCTATTCTCGCTCCGCATGGTACGATTTTTTTCAACACATCTACCCTTTAAGGTAATATTTCTCCTCATGGTGGTCATAACACTCGCCCATGGATAGTTTCACGTTTATCGGTTATAAGTGGTTTAACTTTTTTTTTATTTTATTCTTTTTTCATTCAACAATCGTTTTTTCTTCGTTTTTTTTTTCATTCATTCTTCTTTTTAACCATACCATACATCATAACACTAGTAGATTGAGATAGACATCTAAGCAAACAATCATTCATCGACAGATAATTTTCTCAACCAACCACTTTGTCAACTACCTAGGCTCTTACTGCTAAAGACCTACTCTTAAGTTCTTAAGAGTCTAACTTAGATTACCTAATCAAGGCATCATGTAAGAGTAATTTGGGAACTTATCATTTTCCAAGATTTCACACCAAGGCAAACAATCTCATTATTCGGACTATGCTTCACTACTTATGACTTAATTTTTTTTATTTAGGAATGGCAATAGCATGAATTAACTAACAAGACACATGCACACACCTCAAAACTTAAAATTTGCATGGTCTATAATGTAAAATAAGCTTAAAGAATAAGAGTGAGGAATAACACTGTCGTGCATGAGGTGTGCCATTCTCCTTCTCCTTTAGATCCAGTGTCGCGACGTGTAATGATGTGCGTCACGACATCCAATGTCACCAACTTTCTACCTCAGATTTATATTGTGTTAGGTCGCGATGTCCCAGGTAGCTGCGCGACGCGCTCCTGGTTCAGCTTCTGGTCAGACTTTGGTTGCGTGAACTGGTTGGGTTGTGCCAGTATCTATGTAATTACACATATAATATTTTTAAACATGCAAATAGTACAAATTTTTTTTAAAAGTAAATAAACTAAAAAGTAAACACATGGGTTGCCTCCCCTCTAGCGCTAAGTTTAACATCTGCAACCAAACGTAACACCCAATTGGTCATAGTGGCCCCCTTGTAAGCTTAGTTGTCTGAGATAAGACCGCCTCATGCTCGCTCATATGCTGCCTATGGGATGACAATAACTAAATGTCTTGTTGTAATGTTTTTTCTATGAAATATCCTCCGGGGTTGTCAACGACTCATCATATGTATCCATCTGCGGGTCAATTCTCACATGAGGTGGTGGGTCACAAACATACATATGAGCCTCTTCAGTTCTTTTATCTACGCTCAGTGTCTTTGGTATGTGTGGGACACAGAAACTGGGCGACACATGCTGTCCCGGCCTCGCGGCCCTGTTGGGAGTACGGAGTAGCCCGCGAGGGACTAAACCGGAGAATAATAGAGTCGCCACCCGGTGTGAATCGGGACAAAGATTTAAGGCCGCACTCACCCCTCGCAAGGGAAGACCTCAAACCGTTGGGTTCGGAATGGTCCCTTACTTATGCCACTTGTAATAAAATGATTTGTGCAATAATCTTACCAAGCCTAAGTAACATATTTCCAAGGATAATTTACTCCTAAGTTTGCATGCATAGGTACAAAGCTCATATCTAAGTTTACATATAACACATTTTCATATTTGCATACAACCTATTTGCATATAATCTATGTCCGAATTCATGCATAAAGATAAATTAACATACAGAAAACATACAATTTCACATTGGTAGACACAGAAGCGCAAACAAATAACATTCTTACAAGCATGCATATTAAGAAAAGACAATTAAGCGCATAATGGAAATAGATAACTAAAGAGGTAATACAAATGCATAAGGTAAAAAGAGACAATTATACACTAAAATAGACATGTCGTGATGTGATACAGAAAAGATATCTAGAATTGACACACACGTGCGTTGGCCTTTTTCCAAGTGGTACGTGGAATTAAATCCCGAGTACAGATCATACTACCGTCCATTCGGAATCGGCTATAAATTTATGTCCGGGTTTCCATCCTATATACCACGAGAAATAAGGCCAAAATGCTATCATGACATGGGTACACCAATGGTAATAGATTGAGCCAAGACAAGGATATATGATGCAATCAATAGATGAAAGGCGTGACAAATATCGTGGTAAAGGTAGCCTTTTAGGCTTTTCTTCCCCCAAATGGAGAACCTTTTAGTCCAACA
>SKCR01002839.1:0-49329 GCA_019454045.1 Zanthoxylum bungeanum | reverse complement strand
TTATGACGAAACTTTCTCACCCGTTGCCATGATTAAATCCATTCGGATAATGCTTGAGATAGCTGCATATTACGATTACGAAATATGGCAGATGGACGTTAAAACCGCTTTCCTTAACGGAAACCTGTTGGGATGTTTATATGCAACAACCTGACGGTTTTATCGCACCAAGACTTGCAAACAAGGTTTGTAAGTTAATCGGTCGATTTATGGACTGAAGCAAGCATCGAGGTCATGGAACCAACGTTTTGATGAGGTCATAAAAGAATATGATTTCATTCAAAACGTAGATGATCCTTGTGTATATAAGAAGGTTAGTGGGAGTGCACTGACTTTTATTGTCCTTTATGTCGACGATGTATTGCTTATAGGCAATGACATTCCCATGTTAACGTCGTGTGAAAGCTTGGCTTTCATTGAAATTCTCCATGAAAGATCTGGGAGAAGCAGCTTTTATTCTAGGAATAAAGATCTACCGGGATAGATCTAGAAGGCTACTTGGACTCTCCCAGAGTACATATATGATAAAGTGTTGAAGAGATTCAACATGGATCAGTCCAAGAGGGGACTGTTGCCAACATCACATGGCGTCTATCTATCTAGGGACATGTGTCCTAAAACACAAGATGAGAGAGACAACATGAGTCGGACTCCGTTCGCCTCGGCAGTTGGATCGATCATGTATGCCATGATATGTACACGACCTGATGTGTCCTATGCTTTGAGCATGTGTAGTCGATATCAGGCCGATCCAGGAAAGGATCACTGGATGGCGGTTTAAGAGTATCCTTAGGTATCTCAAGAGAACTAAGGATGTTTTCTTAATCTATGGAGATAGAGAACTTGAGGTATCTGGGTATACCGATGCAAGTTTCCAAACCGACAGAGACGACTTCAAGTCGCAAACCGGGTACACATATTTTGCTTGAATAACGGAGCAGTGAGCTGGAAATCTTCCAAGCAAGATACTGTTGCCGATTCAACAACTGAAGCGGAGTACATTGCAGCAGCTGAAGCAGCAAAGGAAGCGGTTTGGATCCGAAAATTCCTAGTTGGATTAGGAGTAGTTCCATTAGCAGCTGAGCCCGTTTTCTTGTATTGTGACAATAGCGGGGCCATAGCGCAGGCTAAGGAACCAAGGTCTCATCAACGATCCAAACATGTTCTTCGACGATTCCATCTGATTCGAGAGATCATACATCGTGGCGATGTGAAGATCGAAAAGATCGCATCAGAGGACAACATTGCAGATCCGCTGACGAAAATAATTCCTCGGGAAAAGTTTGAGCGACACATACATAGTTCAGGTATTAGATGCTTGAGTGACTGGCTATAGGCCAAGTGGGAGATTGTTAGACAGTTATGACCCATAGCGTCACTATTTTGTAAATGATATTGTATTATTGTACAAAATTAACTATGTAGTAATGAAATTGCCTTTTACCGTTTTGTAATTTATTTACTTTGATAAAAATGGTAAGAGTCCCTATGATTAGTTCCGGATTGTGATGATATGAGACGGTATCAATCCATAAAGGTTTAATCATTAAATATCCCTAGTCGTAGTATTATCGAGATTGGACATCGATAATGCGGAATAGACTAGTACTGCACTTGTGCATGTTGTGAGGGCACAACGGCATAGTTCTCATATATTTAAGTATAGGATACTTATGCAAGTGCGGTAGGAGGTTGTGTTTTACCGATGGTACGGAAAACAGCTTCGCTCTGGATAGACCCCGCGGAATCCCATTGGTAGTATGTTGTTGCGTGTCTATGGGAGTCCGCTTCAGGGTAGGTGCATATGATCTTAACCTGAGACTTGCATCGCTAGTACTTACGACAATCGGTAAACTTTAGTTTTGGTGGTCCAGGGCTTTAACGGGTTCTGTGTACACCTCTTCTGGATTTATCGAGAATCGTAGTGTATTGGGTGTGATGTCAAGAGGGAAGTATCACTTCAGACATATGGAGATGATGATCGCGAGGGATACAGAACTAGTACTCTATAATGGTTGCAACCATCGGGATAATATGACTAGGTCAGGATTATCCGATTCAAAGAGACTGGTTGCTTGATGTCCGATATGTGTATCGTACGGGGCAGACACATCTCCAGCCCCAGGCCTTACATGTGATCATCTGATACTGGTTCGATATACACTATACTACGGTATACTACGCCTGTTATAGATCTATATTCCAATAAGAATATTTCTGGAGAATTGGGTAGGCATGGCGTTTTGCTAGAGGCTAACCTTGTCTTGTAAATCGGTAAAAACGTAGTACTTGGTACGTACGTATTCAGGTAATCTGACGGACGTATTTACTGCCAACATATCCAGAGATCTCTTGGGTCGCTTCCCGAAGATTCACCAATGACGTATGATTCAAACTCAATTAATCTTGGATTAATTACGGAGAGACTTTATCTTGGATAAATACTATACATAGAGAGAGAACGATTAATTTGGAATTAATCGTAAAATTATTATATTCGATATATAATCGAAATTCGATTTCGACGCGAAATTAAATTAGATTTTAATTCGGGCAAACGAGTTAATTTAGAATTAATTCGTTAGCGACGTAAATAATAATTTCGCTAGGCGCAATTATTTATTTAAATTCGATTTAATTAACGTCGCGACGTAAGTTCGGTATTTCGGAAATATCGAACCCGAACGCGTGAGTGCATGTGGGCCCACTTTCATTTGGAAACGTGTGGGGCCCACATGACACATGTCATATTATGCATTTTTTAATTCTAATGCATTGCATGGAGATAGTGTACAATGCACTCAATGGTTTTGCATGGAAATTGAGTGTTTGACACTCTAAGCCATTGCATGATTTGTGTCATAAGTTTATTATTAATTTAATAAATATTATGCATAAATATAAATTGATTTTTTGTAACAAAAATCATTCAACTTTTCTCTCTCACATTGCCGAAACTACATGCAGTTTTGGGCTCTCCCTTTCTTCAATTTTTGTGGCAAGATTTGAAGAAGTTGTGCATTCAAAATCACAACAAAGGCTAGCACCTTCAAGGGATCATACATAGGTGATATGGGAAACTAATCCTTGAGCTTGGAAGGATCAAACTCGACTTGGAGTCCTCTTTTTCTTTTGGCCGAGAGCTTCACTGCACAAGGGAGGAATTTCGCATCATCTTAGCATCCATTTTCAAGTATTGTGAGTATGATCCCGCCATACTTCAATTAATTCATTCATGTATTTATATATTTTGCTGTTCTTGTTGATCTTGGGGCTTGGTAATTTTTCCAACAGAAACTCCTTACTCATCTAATCTCTTACCAATTTCACCTTTTAGTCAAATTAAAAACAAAAAAAACACAAAATATTTTGTAATTTTTAAAAATTTTTCAATTTTTTTGTATTTTTCGAAAAATTTTGGACTAAAATAAAAATAACACACAAACTAAAAACAAGGTACTGATCAACTAATTCCCTCCCCCAAACCTAAATGAGACATTGTCCCCAATGTCTTAAACAATAGAAGAAGAGTTTAGAAGATAATACCTGGTTAGCTGAAATTCTACAAGAATTAAAGGTTAAGATCCAGATTATTCGACGCCTCTTACCACGATCGTCTCGAACCAATTTATCTTTGAAAGGATAAGGTCAACTTGTGGTTCATAGGCTATGAGTTGGTCTATTAGATCGGAGTAGTTCTGGCAGTGAAGAGGAGTTCTTTCAAAGGTTTTGACACGAACCCATTTCTCGAGCATCATCAAGAAACACACAAAGAAAAGAAAATCATAAAATCCATCAACATTAAACAGTCCAAGTGGTTTCTGGTGTATGTTCAGGTTCGCCAAGATAGTACTATAAAAATTTCCTCCAATGTGCCCAAGCCACCTGGCAAAGCAATAAAAGCATCAGCACGGTTAATCATTTCTACCAATCGTTCAGACATACCTGGCACGATCAGTTCCTCTCCGTTTGATGATCCAATAAGATTTGCCTCTGCCAAGGGTTTTGGGATGATTCCCAAAACATGACTGCCGCCTTCCTGTACAGCCTTTGAAACGATCCCCATTAGTCCAAGATTGCCTCCGCCATATATTAAGTGCATATTCCTTGCAGCTAAGACTCGACCCATTCTTGTGCTGCTTCTATGTATTGTGGCTTAGTTCCAACACTAGTACCGCAAAATACACAGATTTTCAACTCGTCTTCTTGAAGTGGCTTCCATTTTTTATGTATTTCTTTCTCAACTCTGGATGCCTTCAAAAGTGCAATGACGGGTTGAATTTATAGTACCTGAAAAGGGTGAGTAAAAATAGCACAAGTATCTTCCAGAGGACGATTAGTAGCGAAATAATATCGTGATAGTCAAAAAGGTCTGGATCCTGTCGGAGAAAATAAAAGAAAATAAAAGAAAACAAACAAAACAAATCACAATTATTAAGAAAAGACAAATAGATATAATATTTACAAGAAAAGTAACGGTTTGATTGACGTCTATGCGTCAGGGACAAGCTTCCCATCCAATTTTCTTATAAATTGGCAAACAGGGTCTTTTGAGTCAGATTCCCGAGACTTAATTGTTGTCTTTCTTTTTGGAATTGTGTATGTAATTTGCGAATGGCAATGTGAACATATCCACTGGGATGCGTCTCAAGAGGAAGATATTTCATCTAAAGACTCCTTACTCAAGCCATCCCTAATGAATTTAATTTTGTCTTCGCGATTATCAGACACCATTCCTAAAGAACGACAACGAGTGTTGCAATTAAATCGTGCACATTTTAAACAAACACCAATTTGCTTAGCTCTTCGTTTCTTTGCATAGGTGCTTCTTCCAAAACCAGGCAGATGTGAAATAAAAGAGTCAAAAGACTCACCTGCCAATCGGACTCGTGCTTCAATTACCCAACGAATATCATTAGGAAACCGTGATTGTCAGTAACCTCATCCGTTCCAAACGAGCTTTGTAAACTTTCATCAGAGATTTGAGAGGGAGAGAAGGAAATTGCTTGCGAAGATTTGCGAGAGCATCTTCCATTTTGAAATGACTAATCCTGCAAAAATTAAACACAACAAAAATAAAACACACCAAATCACAATATATATACAAATTGCATGGGTTGCCTCCCTGCTAGCGCTAAGTTTAAAGTCGTCAGCCAGACTTGGCTTCTCGAACGTTAAGCTGGATCTGAAAGTGTAACACTTTCTTTTGTCGCTCAAATGATTCTCCCCAGTAGTGCTTGACACGCTTGTTTTTAACCTTGAAAGTTTTGTTAGCGTCAGGATCATGTATCTCAACGGCTCTATTTGGTAAAACTTTAGTGATCACAAATGGACCTGACCACCGTGATTTTGGCTTCCATGGGAAGAATTTCACCCTTGATTTGTTAACAGTACCTTCTGCCCTGGTTCCAGTTGTATGCGCACTAACTTCTCATCATGTTCTTTCTTGCCCTTTTTTTTGTACAATTTGGCATCCTCAAAAGGCTGATTGTGAAATTCCTCCAATTCGTTGAGTTGGTGGTGGAACTTTTTCTCTTCTGTTGCTTGTAGTGCAAGAATTGGCTCTTCAGTACAAAAGACGCTTTATCTTTAGGCTCCACAGGCAATTGACATGTTTTAAGTTTGTCAGTAGAACTTTGCATTGCATTGGAGTTCTGAATGGTACTGTGTATCACATCGAGTCTGAAACATTCCTCCTTCTTTTCATCATCTGGGAAATTCATGGCCTTGAAAACATTGAATGTTACTTCTTGGTCCTGTACCTCATGGTTAATTCTCTTTTTGTACATCAATAATGGTTCGACCTGTAGCCAAGAATGGTCTCCCAAGGATGATTGGCACGTCTGCGTCTTCCTCCATATCAAGGACAATAAAATCTGCTGGGAAAATGAATTTGTCAACCTTGACCAACACATCCTCAACTACGCCTCTCGGAAATACGAGCGTTCTATCAGCAAGTTGCAGTGAGACTGAAGTTGGCATTGTTTTTCCAATCTGTAATTTCCTGAAAATAGAAAAAGGCATCAAGTTAACACTAGCACCTAAATCACATAAAGCCTTACCAAAGTTATGTTCTCCTATGACGCAAGGAACAGTGAAACTGCCAGGATCTTTCAACTTCGGGGGAAGTTTCCTCTGAATGATAGCACTGCATTCTTCTGATAATGCTACTGTCTCGTAATCTCCCAATCTCCGTTTCGTGAAAGAATATCTTTCATGAATTTGGCATAGGTGGGAATTTGTTCCAACGCTTCTGTAAATGGAATGTTGATATGCAGCAGCTTTTTGAAGATTTCCAGGAACCGACAAAACTGCTTGTCCAATTTGTTCTTCTGAAGACGTTGAGGAAAATGTGGAGGTGGAGTGAGTGATCTGTTCTTTTTCCTTTGCTTCTTTTTCCTCCATCTGTTGCTTTGTTTCTTTTGGAACTTCCTCAGCAGCTGTTTTGACTCCAACATCTTTGTTATTTCAGTACCGCTTTTTAACATGATGGCATGACATTGCTCCTTCCCTATGTTTCTTGGATTTGGCTGTGTTGCTAGGAAGGGTACCTGGCGGTCTGTAACTCTGAGCATTTGCCAGTTGTCCCATTTGATTCTCCAGTGCTTTAATAGAAGCAGATTGACTTTGAATTAATGCGCTTGGGATTGAAACATAGCATCATATCTTGCTGCGTGAGAGTCGTGTTTTGCTTCTATCTTTTTCAAGTGGGTCAACACTTCTGTTATTCCTGGTTCATTTGCTTGCTCCTGGCTTTTGTTCTGTTGCTGGAATTCAGGTGGATAGTTCTGCTGTGGGCCTGAATTGTTGCTCCATGAAAAATTGGGATGATTCCTCCACCCTGGGTTGTAGGTGTTGGAATATGGATTGTTCCCTTGTCTGTTGAAATTGCTGACATAATTCACCGTTTCTTCAAGTTGGTTGACTCTGGTGCTCCTCCATATGGTGAACTTGTGGATCCAGTGATGTTCACAACTTGCGTGCTAAGTGTTTCTAGACATTTGCATATCTGATCCAGCTGGTATTCACTGCTGTGTTTGCTCCAACTTCATAAATTCCTGCAATTCTTTGGATCATGCTCCTTTCTGTTGGCCACAAGGAATTGTTGTTGGCCATTTCTTCGATTAGGTCCCAGGCTTGATCTTCTCCTTTTGCCATCAAGGCTCCTCCAGCAGCAGCATCGATTGTGGTTCTCATTATTCCAGAAAGTCCATTGTAGAAGTCTGAACTTGTAGCCACTTTGGAATCTCATGGTGAGGACATTTCCGGAGTAATATTTGTACCTTTCCCAAGCTTCGTAGAGGGATTCTGAATCTTGTTGTACAAAGGATGTGATGTCATTCCTCAATTTTCCGGTTCTGGCTGGCGGAAAGTACTTTGCAAGAAATTTGGTGGCTAAAGTGTTCCAAGTTGTGATAGAACCTGCTGGTAGTGAATGTAGCCAAGCTTTAGCTCTGTCTTCAGGGAATATGGAAAAACTCGCAGTCTCATTGCTTCTTCTGATGCTCTGTTGTAGTTAAAAGTGCCGCAAACTTCCAGGAAGTTGCTGATGTGGGAATTAGGATCTTCAGTTGCATTCCCCCCGAACTGAACTAACTGCTGAATCATCTGAATGCATGTTTGATGTCACACGCATTTGCTGGTAAGGGAGGAAGTACAAATAGGAAATGAGTCTGTCAACCACCGGAATGGTTCTGTCTCGAATGGGAATTGGTTGTGCAACGTTCAAAGGTTCAGGTTCCATGTTGACTAAAGCTTCTTGGCCTTCTCGACTTTCCTTTCTCAACTGTCTGATGGTTCTTTCAATTTCTGGGTCAAGCGGTCGGAGTTCAAAGCTTCTGGTTCGTCTCATGAAGTTTCTGAGAACCTGAAACACAAGAAAAAAAAAAAAAAAATGAGTAAAAAGAAATTAGATACAAGTAACATATCTAACCCCTAAACTAATAGTAAAAGATAAATAAGTCCCCGGCAACGGCGCCAAAAACTTGACCGGTGTAAACACACACGTATAACGCAAGCGCACGTATCGTTCAAGTAGTATAAAAATATCGATCCCACAAGGACTTAATATCTAATCTATTAATTTTATGAGGTCAAATGATTACTAGTATCTAACAGGTTGTTTGATTGATTTGAAATGGTGACGATTCTAAATTTAAAAACAAGTAAATAAAATTGTTCGAAAGTAGATTTTAAGAAAATTTAATATTAAAAACTATCTAGGGTTGTGATTTCTTCCAATATCATTTTAAAGATGAAGTGGTTATCTTAAAGTTGGGTAATATATTGATTTATTAACCTGGAACACTAAATTATGTGTAAGCCTCTGTCGATGGTCAGACACAAATACCCAGTTTAACCCAATTGAACCATATGTCTATGTCAACCAAATTATCTGGATTCATTAAGTTTAAGTTCCAATTATGGCTACCCCCGCCCGACAGGTATATTCCTATCATGTAAGGAAATCTATTAAAGGGTTATCTATCCTCAAGGAAGATCGTGGGCTATTAAGTCTAAGGTCTTAAACCTAAAATCCCTGTGTCTAGTTCATTTTAGATTTACCAGTTCAATTTTATTAATGGCCAGTTAATAAAAAGCATTAGGATTAAGACTCAATAAATAAACTTTTATATTACCCAAACTAATTTAACCCCTTATAAACCGGTGATATTGGATTTCATCACAACCCCAGATAACTGGCTTAGTTACGACACATATTTACAGGTAGTAAAAACTTAAATAAAATAAAAAGACATAAGTAAATACTAAAAATTAAATACTGAAAAGTAAATCCTGAAAGTAAATTGCTGAAAAGTAAATAAAGTAAAATTACAATAAAAGAAAATGATGAGGTAAAAGGATCCACTTTTATTACTTCTATTTTAGATATCTCCCTTAATATAATATATTAACTTTGCATGATAATTACCAACCAGCCATATAGGCGGTATCCAGATTAAGTCAAATTAATAATTAATTATCAACCGACCAATCAGGCGGTATCCAGTTTAGTTAGGTTAAAACCAATTTAAATAATTACAACCGACCAATATGCCGGTATTAATCCTCGTTAGTCAGTATTTAACTAGTTTATATATTAAGTAATTAAGGAGATTATTATAATAGGAGTAAAAAGTTTTACCTTTTCCCCAGCAAGGGGAGTTACCTCTTCATTATTGAAAAGTAAAAAATGAAAATAAATAAAGAAAAGTAGTGCGTAAAAGTAAATTGCGGAAAGTAAAAACTGAAAAGTAAAGAAAAGAAAGTACGAAAACGAAAATTAATTACTGAAAGCTATAAATAAACAAATAAGATACAATCTTCTTAGTATTCTTAAGGAATTCCTTAGAAGAAAGTATGAATTTTACAAATGAAATGGCTTGGTATTTATAGGCAATATTTTGCCTCCATCAAATCATCCACCAAATCAATTATTAATTGCTCCACTAATTGCTCCACTATTGCTCCACCAATCTCTTATCATGTTTGGTGATGATTTGATAATTTTTATTATTTATTTATTAATTTATTTTTTGCTTTGAAAATGATTGAAAGTGACTTTAATAATTACACACTACACACTTCTGGATGGTTCATCAATTTCGGCATGAAATCTTCAGAATTAGAAATTCTTTTGTCTTTCAAAGTTTTAGATCTTTGAGTCTTCTTTAATCTGGAACTTGAATCAGCTCAATCCGATATCTGAGTAAGACGTTATGCCCAATTACGACAGATACGCAAAACTGGAATTTCCAAAACTGCACTTCGTCAAAACGCCCTTTCAAGTTTTCAATCTCCAAAATTAAAATATCAAGTCCAATAATTGCCCTTATTTGACCCATATTTCGTTTTAAATGATTTCATTAAGTCACAATATTATTTTATCTGCAAAATAAACTAAAACACATCAAAACGTTCATCAAACCCGAGAAACTAAACAAAATATTAAGTAAAAGGAATATTTTGTAATGTTCATGGCTTGGGCTTTGGTTAACCTAGTCTCATATATTTTGCATACCCTTTTTACCCCAATGGCGTCATGTATCGTGAAGTCGATTTCGTTTGAAGCGGCGGATCGTTATATGACATCATCACTCGTTGGCACGTACCTTAGGGTATAAAAAAGGTGCACTCATTTGGTCGCTCGAACCCTTGAGTGGGAGACCTAGTTGTGGGTAACCCTTCACCGGCGGGAGGCTTTATCCATACCCCTATAAACCCACATGTGAACCATAGTCATATGACCTATAGAAGCCACCTTTCATGCTTGTGTTTGGGACAATCACCATTTGGATCTATTTGGACTTCTCGTCATAAGATACGAACTTGTTGGGCCATTTAAACTGGGACGAGTTTATATCTTATGATGATTGGGCCAAAAGTTTTCAAAATGATGATGGGCCAATTTGTGTGTGGGCCCCCTACCATTTGAAGTTGTTTAGCCATATTATCGCAAAAGTGTAAACATGTTGGGCCTTTTTTCAACTGGGACAAGTCTGCACCTCGCGATAATATGATTGAATGCTTTAAAATGATTATGGGCCAACTTTATAAAAACCTTAATGAGCTTAGAAAATCCAAACATGATCCAAATATGCCAGAAGCATGAGTCCAATATCCGCACTGGCTTTCATCCATGAAGGATACGCCTTGTTACGACATATTTGTTTACTTTTGGATACCTCCAAGTTCATCCCTACAATCGTGATTACCAAGAGCCCAATTCGTCGTTTCTAGACAATGGCACGATCCCCATAATAGGCTTAGTCAATATTGTAAATGGGCGGTCTTTGTCTTTTACCGATGGAAAGGGACCGAGGTAGCCAAGGTTCACCCTTGTAGCGTAGGAGAGAACGATTTTGTGTAACTCATATTGTTATATAAAATAAGCCATACATAGGATAGAAATGGACTTACCACAAGTGTGGGAGGAATAAGGTCGGAAGGATATATGTTGTTTTGATAACCATGCATCTCATGCATACACGCATCATGTTAACCCCGTGTCTTAAAAGCCATCATAGATATCTATTGGGTTAGAGAATAAGGAATACTTGTCAAGAAGAGTTTAACAAACATGGATATCGGGGAGAGGAAGCCGAGAAATAGAAAATTTACTGCAAGAATAGAAAGACCATTGGGGGGCCTTCAGAAAAAAAAAGAGAAAAAAAAGGAGAAAAAAAAATATTGTTTGCTTTTAGTCCTTAATAGTTAGGCCTAAGTCCAATGAGGAAATTGTTTACTTTAGGGTGAAATCTTAGAAACGAAAAGTTCTTGATGCACTTTTATCCGATACTTTGAGTAGTTGATCTATGTTAGACTCATGAGCACTTAATCATAGGTTTATAGCAGCAAAAACCTGAGTAGTTGGCAAAATGACTAGTTGAATGAGTTGCAGGTCGGTGAATGACCATTTGCTTAGATGTCTATCCTGATTTGCTTATGTTATGATGTGTGGTATGGTTGAAAACAAAAGAAAAGTCTCTAAAAAAAATTTTAAACCACCTAAAACCGATAAGCGTGAAGCTACCCATGGGCGAGTATTAGGACCATCATGAGGAGAAATGCTACCTTAAAGGATAGGGGTGTAAAAAAAAAAAAACAAAGAGAGACAAAAGAAAAGAAAAAAGAAAACCATACCATATGGAGCACAGAAAAGCAATTGCAGAGCATAATCAAGATATCTAAGATGGTTTGACCCATCGACCCCAATTTTTAAACGAAATCATTGAGTTGGCTTACCTAGGAATCAAGCTGTAAAAGAACCTTTGCGCACACACACACACACTGTGAGTCTTGCCTAGATGATTTATTCAAAGACATGGATTTAAGTTGCATTGAGTGTTTTGAAGGTTCTCTGGTTTCATTATTGGGCATCCTTTGAGGACGATAATATGTGCAACCATTAGGAGGACAACTTAGGCAAAACATCAGGACGAACCTGCAAGAAGAAGGGACACAATACGATTTTGAGCCATAAGACCAAAGATAATTGAGCGATCATCAGAGGAGAATTGACAGAAGGAAACTATAAGTAGGCCCAGGGGGCGACCAAAGATTTTTATGAGCAAAAGGCACCGAAGAGCACAAGGAAGGCCTAACCCATCGGAATAGGAAATACATCCATGCATACATGCATACACGTCACATACACGCAATTTTTGTTTTGTGTTCGCATGATTTGAAGAAAAAATGAAAAACGGCAAAGGCGAGCAACTCAATTCGGGAACAAAACCCTCATCTCAATTCGGGAAAAAAATCCTCATCTCAATTTGGGAACAAAACCCTCAACTCAATTCAGGAACAAAACCCTCATCTCAAATCGGGAACAAGACCCTCATCTCAATTCGGGAACAAGAACGTCAACTCAATTCGGGAACAAGACACTTATCTCAATTCGGGAACAATACCATCATCTCAATTCGGGAACAAGACCCTCATCTCAATTCGGGAACAAGACCCTCAACTCAATTCGCGAAAAAAGACCCTCAACTCAATTCGGGAACAAGACCCTCAACTCAATTCGGGAACAAGACCCTCAAATCAATTCGGGAACAAGACCCTCAACTCAATTCGGGAACAAGACCCTCAACTAAATTCGGGACCAAACACCCTCAACTCAATTCGGGAATAAGACCCTCAACTCAATTCGGGAACAACACCCTCAACTCAATTCGGGAACAAAACCCACTCGGTGGTACAGGTGTTGGGTTTCTATTAGGTCCCAAGGATCAAATCAAGCAATGAAACACATGTGCGAATACTCAAAGAAGTTGCGGAATACTTACAATGATCGGTTGAGCGATGCGAGGAACAACAAAAACTTCAAGCTTTCCTCCAAGGTGGCTCACGGCATTGGGCTGTTGTGTGTCCTCCAAATTCGGCCATGGATGATCCATCAAGCTCCAAGCTCTGTTATGTGTATTCCAAGCCCACAGATGGGTTTCCTTATCACCTTTGTATGTCATTTTTTGAGTGTTAGCTCTTGGTAATTTTTGCCACAAAAATCACCATTGCTTCTCCTTCTATTCTAGGTAAAAACCAGAAAATTGGAAGAAGAAAAGTGGTCCAAGAACGTGAGAGAGATGAGAGAATGAGAGAGAAGAGTGTGTTTGGTTGGTTTGATTTTCCAAAAACAATTAAGATATATCAAATTCAAAATTTGGTAAATGGCATTAAAGCCAACCAACTACCACCATCAATCACAATGACAAGTTGTCACATCACTCAAAGTGACTAGACATCACATCAATCGATTGACTAGTGATTGACGCTTGATGTGACTTGTGGGCCACACTTGAATTGGAATGCGAGTGCACTCGCAAACACTCCCGGGCTCGGGTTCGCTAATTCTAAATTAACGATTTTTCCGTTGTGACGTAATTAAATAATTATGCCTAGCAAAATCACTATTCACGTCGCTAACGAATTAATTCTAAATTAACTCGTTCGCCCGAATTAAAATCTAATTTTAATTCCGCGTCGAAATCCAATTTCGTATAATATATTGAATATATTATTTTCTCGATTAATTCCAAATTAATCGTTTTCTCTCTTTAATAAATATTTTATCCCAGATAAAATATCTCTGTAATTAATCCCAGATTAATTTTCTCTCTCTTCTAATTAATCCCAGATTAATAAGTGCGAGTCATACGTCATCGGTGAATCTTCGGGAAGCGACCCATGAGATCCCCGGATATGTTGGTAGTAAATCCGGTTGTCGGACTATACAAACATGTACGTACCTAGTACTACGTTTTTACCGATTTACAAGACATGGTTGGCTTCTAGCAAAGCACCCTGCGTACCGAATTCTCTAGAAATATCATTACTGGAATATGCGATCTATATCATGGGTAGTATACGTAGTATTGCGTATTTCGATCCAGCATCAGATGTCACGTACAAGGCCTGGGGCTGGAATTATGTCTGCCCCGTACGAAGCACATATCGGATCTCTGGTAACTAGTCTCTATAATCGGATAAACATGACCTAGTCATAATATCCCGATAGCGGCAGAAAATAAGAGGACCAGTTCCGTATTCTACGTGATCATCATCTCCACTATGACTGGAGTGATACTTCCGTCTTGACATCACACCCAATACACTACGATTCTCAATATACCCAGATGAGGAGTACACAGAACCTGTTAAAGCCCTGGACGACCAAAACCAAAGTATATTGATTGTCGCACGTATTAGCGGTGCAAGTCTCAGGTTAAGACCAAATACACCTACCCTGATTCAGACTTCCATAGACACATAGTCATACTACCAATGGAATTCCGAGGGGTCTATCCAGAGCGAAGCTGTTTCCCGTACCATCGGTAAACACAACCTCCTATTACACTTGCATGAGTATCTTATACCCAAATATACGAGAACTATGCCGTTATGCTCCCACAACGCGCACAAGTGCAATACTAGTCTATTACGTATTATCAATGTCCTGTCTCGATAATACTACGACTAGGGATTTTTAATGATTAAACCTTTATGGATTGATACTGTCTCATATAATCTCAATCCAGAACTAATCATATGGACCTTCTATCATTTATACATCTTGGTAATCTAATTACAAATGACAGAAGAGCAATTTCCTTTGTCACATAGTTAATTTGTACAACAACTCCATGATCTGTACAAATAGTGATGCTATGGGTCATAACTGTCCAACAATCTCCCACTTGGCCTATAGTCAATCACTCAAGTGTCCTACACCCGAACTATGTACGGTTCGCTCAAACTTCTGCTGAGAAAATGCTTTCGTCAGCGGATTCGCATGATTATCATCTGATGGGATTTATTGGATCATCACATCACCACGATGTATGATCCGAACGAATTAGATGAATAATTGAAGTATATATCTGGATCGTTGATGAGACCATTAATTCTTTAGCCTGTGCTGTAGCCTGGCTCAGCTGCTAACAGAACTACTCCTAATCTGATTAGGATTATTATCGACACAAATGGATTTTATTGCTGCCTCAGCTGCAGCAATAATCCACTTTTATTGTTTATTCGGTAACAGTATCTTGCTTGGAAGATTTCCAGCTCACTGTTCCGTTATTAAAACTGTGTAGTACCGTTATTGCGACTTATAGTCATTTTTTTTCGGTTAGGAAACTTGCAACAGTGATCCCAGTCACTCCAAGTTCTCATTCTCCATAGTATAAGACAACATCCTTAGATCATTTAAGATACTAATGGATGTTCTTAACATCAATCCAATGACTATCACTTGGATTGGCCCCGATTGTGACTCCATATGCTCAAAGCAGATGAGACAACAGGTCGCGTACATTTATTTCAATGTACGAGTTCTCGGAGAGTATTAACAACTTTAAATCTATCCCAGTAGGTCTTTATTCCTAGAATAAAAGTTGTTTCTCCCAAGAATTCTACGGAGAATTTTCATGAAAGCCAAGTTTTCACCGATTTTATTATGGGAATATCATTTCCAAGAAATGACATGTCATTATTATATAAGACAGTCACTGTCAGTGCGCTCCCACTAACCTCCTTATATACACAAGAATCATATTCGTTTTGAATTAAATCATACACCATCATGATTACATCAAAACGATATCGTTTCAAGAACGCTATGCTTGCTACAATCCTTCTATGGATCATATTAACTTGCAAACCTTGTTTGCTAGTTTTGGTACGAAAAAACCGTCAGGATGTTATAAACATCCTCCAAAAGGTTTCCGTTAAGGAAAGCGATTTTGGCATTCAGCTGTCATATTTCATAAATGAAACATGCAGCAGAAAGCATTATCCAAATGGATTTAACCATGGCAACGGGTAAAAGGTTTTGTCGTAATCGACACAATGTTGATAACGATACCTTTTCGCTACAAGCCTAGCTTTGTACGTTGGTATATTGCATTCCATGTGTGTCTTCCTTGAAGACTTATATAGTACCAGTAGGCACAATGTCTTGCAGTACATCAACTAGTATCCAAACTCGGTTGGTATACATGGAATCCATTTCGGATTTCATGGCACTTTGCCATAATAGGGAGTCGATACCTTGTATCACTTCCTCATACGTAGTCAGTTCGTTTTCCTCAATAAGATTGACATCTTTATTAGGTGAGATCAGAAACCCATACCCCAAGTTATTTTCTAACTCTCTCCGACTTACGTGATTCTTGTGTATTCGAAGATTATTGGTATAGTTTCATCCTTGATGAACTATTTCTGTTCCATTAAGGAATCGGTGCCTGGATTAGTATTACTCCAATTTTCATCGAGTTTTACTTTCCTCCCACTTACCACTGCATATAGGTATTCCTCTTAGGAAAACAGCATGGCGAGCAACAATTACATTGTTCTCTAGTGAGTTGTATAAGTACTATACTTTGGTTTCCCTAGGATAACCTACAACTTAGGCACTTATCCGATTTGGGTTTTAGTTTGGTATCATCCAAACATATGCCTAGCATATCCAAATCTTCAGGAATGAGAAACCCAGTTTCTTTCATGTTCATATCTAATATGAAGTCTATCTAACAGATTTTTATGGAACCTTATTCAAAATAAGTTTTGCACTGTTAATGCGTATCCGTTGAAGGAAATGGTAGCTCAGAGCGACCCATGATTAATCTTATCATGTCCAACAAAATTCGGTTTCTCCGTTCGGACACACCGTCAAATTGACGTGTTCTGGGAGGAGTCCTCATTGAAATAATACTATACTCTTTCAAGTATTTGAGAAACTTATTGCTTAAGAATTTTCCATCATGGTCTAACCGTGATGTCTTTAATACTTTAGCCGATTTGTTTGTCTACTTCGTGTCGAAACTCTTTGAATTCATCAAAAGTTTCCGATTTCTGTTTCAAAAGAAACACATAACTATAATGCGATGCCACATCCGTAAAGGTCACGAACATTCATATCCACCTCTAGCCTAGCTAGACATGGGCCCACTTACGTCACTATGAACGAGGGCTAACAGATCGGTGGCACTTACACTTTTACCAAGTAAAAAGTGTTTTAGGTACTTTGCCCAATAAACTAGATTCGTAGACATCATTTGAATAAAATCAAATCCGTCCTAGTATTCACTCTTCAAAAGTGTGGATATACGAGTCTTGTTAATTATGTCCCAGACAACAATGCCACATATAAGTCTTAACTGATTAATTCAGTTTGAGCTATTTGTTTTTCATGTTATACGTTTGAGATTTATTTATATTCAAAATATAAAAACTGTTATTCACATTTAATGTGTTTATCTCAATATCATCTTTATATAATAAAACACTTTAGTGTTCTAGAAGATAAAGGTATATCCGCAACGGATTATACTCTGATATAGAGATAATGTTTCTAGTCAAACTAGTTACATTTTAACAGTTTCCTAATTTAAGTACACACCCGAAGGGTAGTTCCCAAACTTAGGTCTCTACGGTCAAAACAACGACTTTCGTCCCGTTTCTGATTCGCAGATCAATCTCAACTGAAGTCAGTATCCTGCTTGTCAGTAGATTTTGCACATCAGTACATATTTATGTACCACGTCCAGTATCTAAAATCCAATTTTAATACTAGTAGCGAACATGTTTATGACAAACATATTTGAAGTCGGAACCTTACCCCGTCTTCACTTCCTTAATGTCTGCCTTGTCCATACGGCAGTCACGCTTCAGTGACCCCGTTTGCCACAGTTTAGGTAGACATTTTAGGATATGTCATTTGTCTTCCCAGAAGATTATAATGATTTTGCCTTTGCCTTTTTCCACACCCACAGAAGCCTTTGGCCAAGCCTTGGCCTTCCGGAGTGTCGAAGTAAGATGCGCCTTACGCTTCTTTCCTTATTGAAAACTCTGGCTTTGTCTCCTTGAGTATAGCCATTAACTCTCCAAGAGTTTTCTATTGCAATTTTTACTTCTAAGATCTAAGGATAGATCTATGAAGATCCTTTAATTTCAATATCATACAATAAGGATCTAATCCTTAATTTTGATTAAGAAATTAAGGAGTCTATTTGGCAAGCATAATGGATTAAGCACTAAAGTTATCATCACATGAATCTTCCAAAGATCATGCTCTACTATTTGCTTAACTTCAGGCTTAGGCTCGAGATGTCACTATATCAAATAAAGTAACTTCTCGGTCACTCAGGACTATCCTGAGATTTTATTCCCAATTTGAAAATTAAAGTCGTTTAAATACATTTTCGCCCAGGATTATGTTTTAAACACTAATCTTTCAAATATCTTGATTCTAATAGTCCAACTATTGAATCAACGATTTCAGGTACTATTCATTATAATGATTACTATAGTCCAACTATATAATCAACTATAATTTAATTGATTAAATTCAATTATATTGATTACTATAATCCAATTATAAAATCAACAATTAATTTAAATGGTTAATTCAAATATATTGATTACTATAATCCAATTATATAATCAACTATAAATGAAATAGTTTGAATACAGTCCAACTATTTTAATTAAAACAACATTAATTATTAGTCCAACTAATAAATAATTTATTTGACTAAATATTTGAAATGAGCGTGTATGGCAAGTAACTAAACGAATATTGCAATTTAATACTTGCCTCCCACTATTTTTCGGCGAGCCTCTAACCCTCTGTTGAGTACCGGGGGAAACCTTGTTCCTAGTGGGCTAGGATCTCGTTAAATAACACACAATCTTGACTTTGGCCAACAAATTCTATGATAGTTAACTAGGTATATCTCTAAGATCAATTGGATCCCATCTAATTCCTAGATCCAATAGGTGGACATCCAAGTCCGAAACATATATCTTATATATGCCAATATATCAAATATATTGCCTAACCTTTTCCTCTGAATCAACTAAGCCTTGGCTTTGGCACAACAAACTTAGTGATCCCAGTTAAGCGGAACCCATTGACCTTGGAAAGCTTCGTAATCAATGTCGATGGACAAGAAGTGATCTTGACTTTGGCCAACAAATCACAACTTGGACAAGACACCGATATGGAACAAAGCCTTCATGATTCAAACACATCCTCGATGGACAAAGGCCTTGACTTTGGCCAACAAACCAATGCCAGTCTTGGATCTCGAGTAAGAATCACTCAATGGAAGGAAAAATGCTTAATATGTTTTGAGGGTTTTTTGCGTGTAATTGGCAACCAATTAATTATCTTTGTTAAGGTCTCATCATCATACACCCTTAAACATGCATTCTAAACACATAATAAGGCGCGTAAATAAATAAATATAATAATGATATGCGGATAGATACTTAACACATTGTTCCTAGAAAAAATCTCTCAATTTCTTCTCTCCGGCAAGCACAAGTATTACTTCTACCCGATTACATAACACTTCTAAAGAAACCTCATTTACATTTAGGGGAATAGGTGAGAAGAGAAATACACAGAGTCAAAAAGGTAATAGGCTGGACACGCGGGTCCTATTTAATAAATTCTAAATTTATTACAACAATTTCCAAAATTGCCCTCACCCATCTAATATCCATCTGATATACATTATTCATACATCGCATCCATGTATTCACACAAGCATGTTATCAATCAATCTAATCCAATTAATTAATCTGAATATTAATGACCATCCAATGTTCAAACAACGATTTGATTTTGCGCGAGTCAATCTCGTTTTGCGAATAAGTACTCAAAGTACGAATTCTTGAATTATACTAAACTACAACAATAAATCCAATTTAATTTGCATTTAATACTAATTCATTTATTTAATTCCAAATTAAATAATACACTTTATTAACGTACCTTTACGACTTAGATTCTAAATCTAATCGTTACGGGTCTCAAAGCCCGATTAACATCCAATATCAATTTAATTTTAAAGTCCAATGGGCTTTCAATTAATTTCTAAGGCATGGACTTTTGGTCAACATGGGTCAAACCCAAATACCAAAGCCAATTTAAGGAATCACCCTTATTTGCCAAGAAACCAATTTAGGCCCTTAGGCCCAATATATTATTAAAAGTCCATTTAGTCATAATTGGACTTTATGGATATGGTTTTGGGCCCAATTGGATCCAACCAATTTAGCCAAACCAACTTGGTACAACCAAGCCCAATAAGCCCAATTACAACTTTTCAAGACCAATTCCAAATTTAAGCCCAATTAATTTAATTTCAAAATTCCAAATTTCATAATTAAATTAACCAAAGTGTATGCTATAATTAATTACCCAAATTAACATTTCCAAAACACAAATTTGTACAATTAATTATGCTTATGATCATCAATTCATGTCCAACACAATTGAATCAATAATCAATAATTTCCATGCATCAAAGTCACGGCAATAGTAGGGTTTTTCATGTCTGATTCCGATTTCAATCCAATTGAATCCTAAATCAACATTCCCATATGATTTCAACTCATCCAATGAATCAAAAAACAAAAATCACCATGATATTAGGGTTCATCAAGTTTCGGCCAAGCCTACTTTTTGGCCAAAAAATGATCCAATCAATTTTTCATGAAATTGATCATATCCAACTTCAATTAAACATCATTCAAGCATACTCAATCAAACAATTTCATCAAATCATGCTCAAATTGATTTTACCCAATTTTAACCCTAATCAAGTTTCATGCTCAAAATGGCTCTGATACCATTGTTGGGTTTCTATTAGGTCCCAAGGATCAAATCAAGCAATGAAACACATGTGCGAATACTCAAAAAAGTTGCGGAATACTTACAATGATCGGTTGAGCGATGCGAGGAACAACAAAAACTTCAAGCTTTCCTCCAAGGTGGCTCACGGCAATGGGCTGTTTTGTGTCCCCCAAATTCGGCCATGGATGATCCATCAAGCTCCAAGCTTTTTGATGTGTATTCCAAGCCCACGGGTGGGTTTCCCTATCACCTTTGCTCTTGGTAATGTTTGCCACAAAAATCACAATTGCTTCTCCTTGTATTCTCGGTAAAAACCAGAAAATTGGAAGAAGAAAAGTGGTCCAAAACCGTGAGAGAGAGGAGAGAATGAGAGAGAATAGTGTGTTTGGATGGTTTGATTTTCCAAAAACAATTAAGAAATATCAAATTCAAAATTTGGTAAATGGCATTAAAGCCAACCAACTACCACCATCAATCACAATGATAAGTTGTCACATCACTCAAAGTGACTAGACATCACATCAATCGATTGACTAGTGATTTGACGGTTGATGTGACTTGTGGGCCACACTTGAATTCCAAATGCAAGTGCGCCCGCAAACACTCCCGGGCTCGGGTTCGCTAATTCTAAATTAACGATTTTTCTGTTGCGACGTAATTAAATAATTATGCCTAGCAAAATTACTATTCACGTCGCTAACGAATTAATTCTAAATTAACTCGTTCGCCCAAATTAAAATCTAATTTTAATTCCGCGTCGAAATCCAATTTCGTATAATATATCAAATATATTATTTTCTCGATTAATTCCAAATTAATCGTTTTCTCTCTTTAATAAATATTTTATCCCAGATAAAATATCTCTGTAATTAATCCCAGATTAATTTTCTCTCTCTTCTAATTAATCCCAGATTAATAAAGTGCGAGTCATACGTCATCGGTGAATATTCGGGAAGCGACCCATGAGATCCCCGGATATGTTGGCAGTAAATTCGGTTGTCGGACTATCCGAACACGTACGTACCTAGTACTAAGTTTTTACCAATTTCCAAGACATGGTTGGCTTCTAGCAAAGCACCGTGCCTACCCAATTCTCCAGAAATATCCTTACTGGAATATGCAATCTATATCAGGCGTAGTATACGTAGTATTGCGTATTTCGATCCAGCATCAGATGTCACGTGTAAGGCCTGGGGCTGGAATTGTGTCTGCCCCGTATGAAGAACATATCATATCTCTGGTAACTAGTCTCTATAATCGGATAAACATGACCTAGTCATAATATCCCGATAGCTGCAGCATATAAGAGTACCAGTTCCGTATCCTACGTGATCAGCATCTCCACTATGACTGGAGTGATATTTTTGTCTTGACATCACACCCAATACACTACGATTCTCAATATACCCAGAAATGGCATACACAGAACCTGTTAAAGCCCTGGATGACCAAAACCAAAGTATATTGATTGTCGCAAGTATTAGCGGTGCAAGTCTCAAGTTAGGACCAAATACACCTACCCTGATTCGGACTTCCATAGACACATAGTCATACTACCAATGGAATTCCGAGGGGTCTATCCAGAGCGAAGCTGTTTCCCGTACAATCGGTAAACACAACCTCCTATTACACTTGCATGAGTATTCTATACCCAAATATACGAGGTGCTTGATGATATGTTTCTGTCTCGGCGCTCAAAAATGTTTTTGATATTTTTAAACTGTAAAACTTTATTTTCGTCGAGACGCTCTAAAATCTATTTCCGTCACGGTGCTTGTCGATTATATATTTTTGACCCTCATTGGCGCTTGTATATGGTTCGTTCCAGCTTGGCCGGGGCGCTTGTTATGGGGTCCATGTTGGGGTTTTATATGGAATTACAGGGTTAGTGCAGCGGAACGCGGAAAACAAATTTTTCTGATTTCAAATTTTTTTCTTTTAAAAATTAAATAAACTTATTTATTTAATTAACCAATACTTAAAATCTGAAATTTTAACCCAAGAAATCAAATTTCTATTAATTGCCAAATTGCCCCAATATTTTACAATTTCATTATTTGGTTCTAAATTGTCAAATACATATTTAATTGATTCTAACTCAATCCCAAAATGATTTATACATTTCTAATATATGAAAATAATTTGCAACACAAATCCTCAGTTTTCTACAAATGCCGAGTGCACCCCTGAATTTTCATTAATTACGATTTGGCCCCAAATATTCAAAACATGTCAAGATCAAATCCAATCAATCCCAAATTTACTATACATCATATATACATCAAATTACATCACATATATGAAAAGCCTCAAAATTGGATTAGGTTTAGAACCCTAATTTAAAAAATTACACCAATTGCATAATTTACACTAAATTAATAAAATTCAACAGTTTAATCGATCCAACAATTCACCAAATAAATCTCACCACTTGAAATAACTTAAGAACAATTCTAAGTTATAATTGAGTGGAATTAAAACTCTAGAATGGCAACTTTAATCACCAATTAATCATATAAGCTTAATTACTCCTAATTAGCTTATTAATCAATCATACATGCTAAACACCTTCAAATAAGTTTCCAACAAATTTAGTTACAAACTAAAAGAGTAGAGACATAAACGTAGCAATAAAAATTGAAGCTAAGATTAATATAAATCATTTTTAAGTAGAAGAAAGTATAAAAAACTTACAAAATTTCCAAGATTTTTGCCTTTGTTTTCTTTCTTTCTTCTTCCTTTTCTCTCAACTCACTTTCTACAATATTTGTTAAACTTGTGTTAGTGTTGAAAATTAAAAACAAAACAATTTTATTAATTCATTCACCTTGGCCGAATTCCATCAAAAAAATTAAATAACAATTATTTCAATTTGTTTGATTTTAATTGGAAAACATTTTACTTTAATAAAGTTAACATTTATCTTTAATAAAGTAAATACACAAATGGACCAATGAAAACAAGCCATTAAAAAGGCAAAATCATTACTTAAGATATTTATTTTATTATACATTTTAATTATTTAACAATTAAATAATTAAATAATAAATATAAATATCTTAAATATATGTATTATATTTACATTAAAGATCTCAAATACATATATTAATGATATATGTCAAATATCACAATTTGATATTTAATTAATGTGTATTTAATAAAATCAAATATTAAATACAAATACACATTAATTCGGAAATCACCGTTAGGTCCCAATTGCATGTATTTTTCGTTTAACCGTTAAATGAATTATAAATAATCATTATTATTCATAAAAGTTGTCCTAGTGCTCCTCGAGTATATTTCACTAGTGATACTCTCTAGGTTCATGCATATCCGTCACGAAATCAAATTTCTTGTCCATAATTTACCCACCCGTAAATTTTGATGAACACATTTAAACTCTCTGAACCATACGGGTCGAGGTCACTACATACGTATAATCCTTTCGTCACAGGTATCCGAATTATTCCAGAGATATAGATACAAACATCAAATCATTATACATATAATCACGTCGACGTTTCTATTAACAATCTCTTAATAATACTTAGAACTGATTTCTACAGTGTACCACGGGCCCATGGATTTAACAGATTGCTAATTCCATATTGAATGCATATGCTCTGTACACAGAGCTGACAGATTCTTTCTTGATACACACAGGATATCCTGAGCATCAGTCTACACCCAATGAATAGGCGGAGGTCTGATCTAAATAGATCGGTGACGTGACTGCCATCTAAGTGTGGAGGATAACTCATATATCTACAGTGGTATCTGAAGTCAAAGAATCACTATGCTCACTCAACTCGAGAAGATTCTTATTGACGTTGGTGTACCATCCATTAAGAATCTTCGGTGAGTCGTTCAGTGTCTATCCGCTATAAACACATACACGACTATTCGAGTCTCCAAGACTCATGGTTCATTGAGAAACCATCGGAATCCAAGATTCCAATATACGACATGGAGCAGTCTCAACGGGTTTACTTTACTGACCAAGTAGTGTAAACCTTGACCATGAACTGTCTAAGAATGACAATGTCATGATACAACTCAATGTCAGTTGCGACGCTTTTGCAACAGTATCATAACTAATCATTCTAAGGTCTGTTACGTCTTTACCATATAAAAGAAGATGTTATATAAAAGAAACTATTTATTTTATTTATAATAAAATATTACATTAATATTTACAGGGAAATACATAATAAAATTGGCGCTCAGAGCACCAACCCTAACAGTCCAGACCATGGGAAAATGGTTGGCCCACTACCATGTCGACATTATTCGTACATTGTCTGGTCAGTGAGCGCAACTCAAACAATGGACGCTCGATATGTATTTTGAAAAGTTTATATCAAATATTCATGTTTAATTTAAACATATTTATGTTTTGGGGGGAAATAATGATTTCAAAAGAATTACATTTTGATTTTGATACTTTCGATATTGTTTATGATATTATACAATATGATATATTTCCGTCATGACACTTGTATATGATTTCTAGGATTTTATAATTTGATATGATATGTTTCCATCGTGGCGCTTGTATAGGGGTTTGTCCAACTGTAATGGACCGACTTACTATCCTCTGTTGATAGGAGATCTTTTCCTTCATTGTCCGATTTGTTCGCGTGATTTCGGCATTGGGTGCTCATTATGTTTCGTCCAGTTGAGTTATGCTGGATGCTTGATACGAATTTACTATGATGAATTTTTAAATTGATTTTGTTTATAGTAAAAGAGTTTTTCAAATGTGTTTTCGAGATGTTTTTTTTAAAGATATTATTTTACTTTTTCCATTGTAATGATGACATAGATTGAAAAATTTCAGACTATAAACATCATAAGAGTATTATGGTTATGTGTCACTTCTGGCTATGACAATGGATGTATTTTTTGATATAAAATATTATGATCGTTATTAGATTACGTATGTAAGTTTATAGTTAGTCACATATTTTTTGCGTATTGTGATGGTTATGTGATGAATGACTTTGAAACTGTTTGAGCGTGTTCCTATGAATGAATATGAATTAAAATGAAAATTTTGATGTGATTCTGGTATGAAATATTTGATACGACTTATTTTGCTTGAAACAATATGACTTGTATTGATGTAAGAAATATGTAATTTTTGATAATATGTAAAGTGAGGTCACTTCCGAATACAGATAAGATGGTCATGTACGTGCGTTCGGTTGGTCATGTACATGTGTTCGGTTCCGAATGATTCGATATAAGGACGGAAATTTCAAGGACAAGATTTTTATAAGTAGGAGAGGATGTAATATCCCGAGGTTTTTGGAATAGTGTTGGAAGATTTTCGAATTAAAGTTAAGGATTTGGAATGGGATGATATTAAAAAATAAGAGATTATGTGTTGGCAAATAGTTCAGAATGTTTTTAAGTGAAGCTTCATCGAGTTTTAAAATTTGTGGTTTCGAGAACTTGTTACGAGATTTATGTGTATATCGTTATACGCATAAAGGTTTCTTGTTTCGGCTATACAAATAGCAAAACAAATCTGATTGGGCGGATTTTTAAACCATTAGACTCGTTTTTCCGAGATGAATAATTTTCATGTTGAACACTTTTCGAATTTTCTAAAAGAAGGGCTTCAAAAATATGAATTTTCGTGAAAGCCCTATGGCAGAGACCTGATTATAATTTCGCAGGGGTCAAAATGTAATTGTCTGAAACTTTTCTTTATACACCCAAGGTTTTCTGAAATCACGAAAATGACAAAATATTTCAAATCTCCCTCTCAAGTCCCCCCCCCCCCGTCCCCAAAAATATGATTTTCATGGATCTGGTCGCGCCGGTAACCAGACGGCCATCGCCGGCCGGCGCCACCGCCCAGAGGGGTGCGCTGGTTGTTGGAGATTATCTAGGTTCCAAGGATCATAAATCAAACATGAACATGTGTGAATACATTTGAGAAAGTCACGGAATACTTACATCGATCGGTTGAGCGACGCGGAGGCAACAAAAATTTCAGATTCTGCTCCTCACTGGTTCGGCAAACTGCAGTCCAAGCTCACTGGTTTGGCCTCCATTTTGGTCATTCGTCAAGCTCCAAGGTTCGCTGAATGGTTCCCGGCTCATGGGTGGACTTCCCTATCACCTTCGCATGATCCCGGAGTATGCTAGCACTCTAGAAATTTGCCACAAATTTCATCACACTTGCTTCCCCATTCACGGTTTTGGTGAACCAGAAACCAGAAAATGTGCAGCCCTTTGGGCATGAGAAAGATGAAGAGAATGGAGGAGAGAGAGAGATAAATGTGTTATGTAATTTTTGGTAATTAATTTTTACAAATCAAATACAAAAAATTTGGTTTCAAAAGTCAAGGCAATTAATGCCCACAAATGCCAACCACACACATCACTCAATCACATCAATCACAAGTTGTCAAGTCACATCACTCAAAGTGACAAGTGATTTGACGCTTGATGCGACTAGCGATTTGACGCTTGATTTGACTTGCATGCCGCACTCGAATTCGAAATGCGAATGCGCTCGTAAATAATCTCGGGCTCGGGTTCGCTAATTCCAAATTAACAAATTTTCCGTTGCGTCGTAATTAAATGATTACGCCTAGCAAAATCACTATTCACGTCGCTAACGAATTAATTCTAAATTAATTCGTTCGCCCGAATTAAAATCTAATTTTAATTCCGCGTGGAAATCCAATTTCATGTAATATATCAAATATATTAATTTATCGATTAATTCCAAATTAATCGTTATCTCTATTTAAATGATATTTTATCCCAGATAAAATATCTCCGCAATTAATCCCAGATTAATTTTCTCTCTCATCTAATTAATCCCAGATTAATTAAAGTGCGAGTCATACGTCATCGGTGAATCTTTGGGAAGCGACCCATGAGATCCCCGGATATGTTGGCAGTAAATTCGGTCGTCGGACTATCCGAACACGTAATTACCTCGTACGACATTTATACCGAATTACAGACAAGGTTGGCTTCTAGCAAAGCGCCATGCCTCCCCAATTCTCCGGAAATATCCTTACAGGAATAAAGGATCTGTATCAGGCGTAGTATACATAGTATTGCGTATTTCTGTCCAGTATTGGATGATCACATGCAAGGCCTGGGGCTGGTACAGTGTCTGCCCCGTACGAAGCATATATCGGATGACAAGCAACTAGTCTCTTTAACATCGGATAATCATGACCAAGTCATATTATCCCGACGGTTGCAACCTTATTTAGAGAACCAGTTCTGTATCCCTGCGCGATCATCAACTCCATATGACTGGAGTGACACTTCCGTCTTGACATCACACCCAACACACTACAATTCTCGATATATCCAGAATTGGCGTACACAGAAACTGTTTAAAGCCCTGGACGACCTCAACCAAAGTATATTGATTGTCATATGCATTAGCGGTGCAAGTCTCAGGTTAAGACCAAATACACCTACCCTGATTTCAGATTTGCATAGACACATAGTCATACTACCAATGGAATTCCAAGGGGGTCTAATCCAGAGCGAAGCTGTTTCCCATACCATCGATGAAACACAACCTCCTATTACACTTGCATGAGTATCCTATACCCAAATATATGAGAACTATTCTGTTGTGCCCTCACAACGCGCACAAGTGTAATACTAGTCTTTTACGCATTCATCGATGTCCAATCTCGATATTGCTCTTACTAGGGATATTTAATGATTTATCCTTCGTGGACTGATACTGTCTCATATCATTCTCAATCCAGGAACAAATCACAGGGACCTCCTATCATTTATACATCTAGGTGATCTAATCACAAATGATATGAGTGCAATCTCCTTTGTCACATAGTTAATTTATACAACAACACCGTGATCTATACAAATAGTGACGCTATGGGTCATAATTGTCCAATAATCTCCCACTTGGCCTATAGCCAGTCAGTCGAGTGTCTTACACCCGAACTATGTACGGTTGGCTCAATTTGCTGAGAAAATCCTTTCGTCAGCGGATTTGCATGATTATCATCTGATGCGATTTATTCGATCATCATATCGCCACGATGTATGATCCGAACGAATCAGATGAATATCGAAGTATGTATCTGGATCGTTGATGAGACCATTAATTCTTTAGCATGTGCTCAAGCCTAGCTCAGCTGCTAACAGAACTATATCTAATCTAATTAGATTTGTTTATTGACCCAGAAGGCTTTTATTGCCGCCTTAGCCGCAACAATAACCCGCATTTGTTGTTTATTCGATAACAATATCTTGCTTGGAAGATTTCCAGCTCACTGTTTCGTTATTCAAACTGTATAGTACTGTTTGCGACTTAAAGTCGATTTATCGGTTTAGGAAACTTGTTATAGTAATCCCAGTCACTTCAAGTTCTCCATCTCCATAGTTTAAGACAACATCCTTAGTTCTCTAAGATACTAACAGATGTTCTTAACTTCAATCCAGTGACTATCACTTGGATTGGCCTGTTTGTGAATCCATATGCTCAAAGCGTATGAGACACCAGGTCGCGTTCATTTTTCAATGTACGAGTTCTCAGAGAGTTTTTGAAAGCCAAGCTTTCTCCGATACATATTATTATGGGAATATCATTTTTAAGAAATGACGTATTATCATTATTTATAGGACAGCCACTGTCAGTGCGCTCCTACTAACCCTCTTATATACAAAAGAATCATTTTCGTTTCTGAATTAAATCATAAACTATTATGATTACATCAAAACAACAATTTCAAGAACATAATGCTTGCTTCAATCCAAACTTGGATCGAATAACCCGCAAACCTTGTTTGCTAGTTTTGGTACGACAAAACCGACAGGATGTTGTAAACATCCTCCGAAAGGTTTCCTTTTCAGGAAAGCGATTTTCCCGTAAAGCTGACACATTTCAAAATGAAATATGCAGCGTTAGCAAGCATTAACCAAATGGATTTAACGTGGCAACAATTAAAAGGTTGAATCGTAATCAACACAATGTTGATAACGATATCTTTCCGCTACAAGCCTAGCTTAGTACGTTGGTATGTTGTCATCCATGTACATCTTCCTTGAAGACTTATAAGTACCAATAGGCACAATGCCTTGCGGCACATCAACTAGTATCCAAACTGGTTGATATACATGGAATCCATTTCAGACTCTTGACACTTTGACATAATAGGGAGTCGATACCTGGTATCACTTCCTCATACGTAGTCAGTTGGTATTCCTCAATAAGATAGACATCTTTATGAGGTGAGATCAGAAACCCATACCCCAGGTTATTTTCTGACTCTCTCTGACTTACGCGGTTCTTGTGTCTTCGAAGATTAATGGTAATAGTTTCATCATTGATGAACTATTTATCTGTTCCATTAAGGACTCGATGCCTTGAATAGTATTACTCCGATTTTCATCGAGTTTTACCATCCTCCCACTTATCACTGCATATCGGTATTCCTCTTAGGAAAACCGCATGGTGAGCAACAATCTAATTGTTCTCTAGTGAGATGTACAAGTACAATACTTTGGTATCCCTAGGATAACCTACATTTGGCACTTATCCAATTTGGGTTTTAGTTTGGTATCATCCAAACATATGCCTAGCACTCCCAAATTTTACAGGAATGAGAAACCCGATTTCTTTCCCGTTCATATCTAATATGATGTATGTCTAACAGATTTTATGGAACCTTATTCAAAATAAGTTCTTGCACTGTTTATGCGTATCCGTTGAAGGAAATGGTAGCTCAGAGCAACTCGTGATTAACCTTATCATGTCCAACAAAATTCGGTTACTCAGTTCGGACACACCGTCAAACTGACGTGTTCCGGGAGGAGTCCTTTTTGAAAGAATGCTTTACTCTTTCAAGTATATTAGAAACTTATTGCTTAAGTATTTTCCATTACGGTCTCACCGTGACAATTTAATACTTTAGCCGATCTGTTTGTCTATTTCGTGTCGAAACTCTAAAAGTTTCCGATTTGTGTTCTTCAAAAGAAACACACAACCATTACGCGATGCCACATCCGTATAGGTCACGAAATATTCATATCCACCTCTAGACTAGCTAGACATGGGCCCATTTGCTTCACTATGAACTAGGGCTAACAGATAGGTGGCTTTTACACTTTTACCAAGTAAATGTGTTTTAGGCACTTTGCCTAATAAACTAGATTCGTAGACTTTATTTGATTGGGATCAAATTAGTCCTGGTACCCGCTCTTCAAAAGTGCGGATATACGATTCTTGTTTAATTGTGTCCCAGACAACAATGCCACAATTAGTTTCTTCTGATCAAATCAGTTTGAGTTATTTGTTTGTCATTATATATGTTTGAGATTTATTTATATTCAAAATATAAATTCTGTTATTCACATCTAATGTGTTTATCTCAATATCATCTTTATATAATAAAACACTTTAGTGTTATAGAATATAAAGGTTCACCCGCAGCGGGTTAAACACTGATATAGAGATAATGTATCTAGTCAAACTAGTTACATTATAACAGTTTCCTAATCCTGCTCATAGCAGATTCTGAACATCAGTATATATTTATGTACCACACTAAGTATTTAAAATCCAATTTCAATACTAGTAATGAACATAATCTTTGACAAAAATATTTGAAGTCAGAGCCTTGCTCGTTCTGCAATTCCTTCATGTCTGCTTTGTCCAAACGGCAGTCACGTTTCCGCGATCCCGTTTGCCACCTTAAGCAGACATTTTCGGATATGTCATTTATATTTCTAAAAGATTATAATGATTTTCCTTTGCCTTTTCAACATTCCAGAAGCCTTTGGCCATGCCTCGAGTTTCTAGAATATCGAAGTAAGGTGCGCCTTGCGCTACTTGCCTATTGCAAACTTTGACTTTATCTCCTTGAGAATGGTCATTAATTCTCCAAGAATTATTAATTGCAATTTAGTACTTCTAAAATCTAAGCATAGATTTATGAATATCTTTCAATTTCTTTATCATACTTTAAAGATCTAATCCTTAGTTCTGATTCAAAAATTAAGGAGTCTACTGCGGTAAGTATAATGGATTAAGCTCTTAAGTTATCATCACATAAATCTTCCAAAGATTATGCTCTACTATTTGCTTAACTCCAGGCTTAGGCATAATATGTTATTTTATCAAATAAAGTAACTTATTAGTTTTTTCAGGACCATCCTGAAATTTATTCCCAATTTGAAAATTAAACCATTTAAATACATTTTCTCTAGGATTATGTTTTAAATGCAAATCTTTCAATTTTATCTTGATTCTAATAGTCCAACTATTTAATCAACGATATCGGTAATATATATTATAATGATTATTATAGTCCAACTATACAATCAAATATAATTTAAATCAATTAACCTCAATTATATTGATTACTATAGTCCAACTATAAAATCAACTATTAATTGAAATTAATTAATTCAAATATATTGATTACTATAATCCAATTATATAATCAACTATAATACAGTCCAACTGTTAATTAAAACAACAATTTAAATATTAGTCCAACTAACATTTAATTTATTTGACGAATGATATTTGTTTTGAGCGCATATGGCGAGTAATTGATCGAATATTGCAAATTCAATTCTTGCCTCCCACTATTTTTCGGCGAGCCTCTAACCCTCTGTCGAGTACTCGGGAAACCGCGTTTCCTAGTGGGCTAGGATCCCGTTAAATATCACACAATCTTGACTTTGGCCAACAAATTGTATGATAATTAACTAGGTAGATCTCTAAGATCGATTGGATCCAATCCAATTCCTAGAGCCGGTAGGGGGACATCCAAGTCTGAAACATATATCTAATATATGCCAATACATCCAATGTATTACCTAACCTTTTTCCTCTGAACCAACTAAGCCTTGGCTTTGGCACAACAAACTTAGTGATCCCAGTTAAGCGCGACCCGTTGACCATGGAAAGCTTCGTAATCAATGTCGATGGACAAGAAGTGGTCTTGACTTTGGCCAACAAACCACAACTTGGACAAGACACTGACATGTAACAAAGCCTTCGTGATTCAAACACATCTTTGACAGACAAAGGCCTTAACTTTGGCCAACAAACCAATGCCGTCTTAGATCTTGAGTGAGAATCACTCAATGGAAGGAAAAACGCTTAATATTATGCGAGGGTTTTTCGAGTGCAAATTGGCAACCAATTTATTATCTTTGTTAAGGTCTCATCATCATACACCCTTAAACATGCATTCTAAACACATAATAAAGCGCATATGATAAAATAATAATGATATGCGGATGGATACTTTACACAATGATCCTAGATCAAATCTCTCATTTTCTCTCTCCCGCTAGCACATGTATTTACTTCTACCCGTTACACTACACTTCTAAAGAAACCTCATTTACATTGATGGGAATAGGTGAGAAGAGAATACAAAGAATTAGGAGGTAATAAGGCTTGACACACAGGTCCAATTAATAAATTCCAAATTTATTACAACAATTTCTAAAATTACCCCACCCATATAATATCCATCCGATATACATTATTCATGCATCGCAACCATATATTCACACAAGCATGTTATCAATCAATCTAATCAAATTAATTAATCTGATAATTAGTGATCATCCAATGTTCAAACAACGATTTGATTTTGCTCGAGTCAAACTCGTTTTGCGAATAAGTACTCAAAGTACGAATTCTTGAATTAAATTAAACTACATCATTAAATCCAATTTAATATGCATTCAATTCTAATTCACTATTTAATTCCAAATTAAATGTCACACTTTATTTACGAACCTTTACTACTTAAATTCCAAATTTAATCGTTACGGGTCTCAAAGCCCGATTAACATCCAACGTCAATTTAATTAAAGTCCAATGTGCTTTTAATTAATTCCTTAAAGCGTGGACTTTTGGTCAACTCGGGTCAAACCGAATAACCAAAATCCAATCCGGGAGTTACCTCATAAGCCTAAAAATCAATCTTGGCCCATTAGGCCCAATTAAACTTTAAAGGTCCATTAAGTCGCATTTGGGCTTTATGGATGCGGTTTTGGGCCCAATTGGATCCAACCAATTTTGCATAAACCCAACTTTGTACAACAAAGCCCAATAAGCCCATTTACAACACAACAAGCCCAAATCCAATTTAAGGCCCATTTAACTAAATTACTAAAATCCAATTTTACAATTTAATTAATCAAAGTGCATTAACATAATTAATCACCCAAATCATTATTTCCAAAACACAAATTAGGCTAATTAATCATGCTCATCTACATTAATTAGTGTCCAACACAAATTAATTAAATTCAAACCCAATCATGCTCTTATGCTCTCGGCAATTTGGGGATTTTACGTCCGATTCGAATTCAATCCCATTAATTCCACAATCGACATTAAATCATTATCCCGAATGATTTCCAACATATCCAATGATCAAAATCAAAAATCACCAAGACATTTTAGGGCTCTATAGTTTCGGCCAACACACCAAAATATGGGGAAATTCGTTCCAAACAAAATTTCAACAAATTGATCCAATCAATCCTTAATTCAAACACATTTAAGCATACTAATCAATCCAATTTCATTAATCATGCTCAAAATCAAGTTTGCCCAATTTTAAGCCCTAAACCAATTTCATGCTTTTAACCAAGCTCTTATACCATTGTTGGAGATTATCTAGGTCCCAAGGATCATAAATCAAGCATGAACATGTGTGAATACATTCGAGAAAGTCACAGAATACTTACATCGATCGGTTGAGCGACGCGGAGGCAATAAAAATTTCAGATTCTGCTCCTCACTGGTTCGGCAAACTGCAGTCTAAGCTCACTGGTTTGGCCTCCATTTTGGTCCTTCGTCAAGCTCCAAGCTTCGCCGAATGGTTCCCGGCTCATTGGTGGACTTCCCTATCACCTTCGCATGATCCCGGAGTGTGCTAGCACTCTAGAAATTTGCCACAAATTTCATCACACTTGCTTCCCCATTCACGGTTTTGGTGAACCAGAAACCAGAAAATGTGCAGCCCTTTGGGCGTGAGAAAGATGAAGAGAATAGAGGCGAGAGAGAGATAAATGTGTTATGTAATTTTTGGTAATTGATTTTTACAAATCAAATACACAAAATTTGGTTTCAAAAGTCAAGGCAATTAATGCCCACAAATGCCAACCACACACATCACTCAATCACATCAATCACAAGTTGTCAGGTCACATCACTCAAAGTGACAAGTGATTTGACGCTTGATGCGACTAGCGATTTGACGCTTGATTTGACTTGTGTGTCGCACTCGAATTCGAAATGTGAATACGCTCTCAAATAATATCGGGCTCGGGTTCGGTAATTCCAAATTAACAAATTTTCCGTTGCGTCGTAATTAAATGATTACGCCTAGCGAAATCAATATTCATGTCGCTAACGAATTAATTCTAAATTAATTCGTTCGACCGAATTAAAATCTAATTTTAATTCCGCGTCGAAATCGAATTTCATTTAATATATAAAATATATTAATTTATCGATTAATTCCAAATTAATCATTATCTCTCTTTAAATGATATTTTATCCCAGATAAAATATCTCCGCAATTAATCCCAGATTAATTTTCTCTCTCATCTAATTAATCCTAGATTAATTAAAGTGCGAGTCATACGTCATCGGTGAATCTTTGGGAAGTGACCCATGAGATCCCCAGATATTTTGGCAGTAAATTCGGTCGTCGGACTATCCGAACACGTAAGTACCTCGTACTAAGTTTATACCGAATTACAAAACAAGGTTGGCTTCTAGCAAAGCGCCATGCCTCCCCAATTCTCCGGAAATATCCTTACAGGAATAAAGGATCTGTATCAGGCGTACTATACGTAGTATTGCGTATTTCTGTCCAGTATCGGATGATCACATGCAAGGCCTGGGGCTGGTACAGTGTCTGCCCCGTACGAAGCATATATCGGATGACAAGCAACTAGTCTCTTTAATATCGGATAATCATGACCAAGTCATATTATCCCGACGGTTGCAACCTTATTTAGAGAACCAGTTCTGTATCCATGCGCGATCATCAACTCCATATGACTGGAGTGACACTTCCGTCTTGACATCACACCCAACACACTACGATTCTCGATATACCCAGAATTGGCGTACACAGAAACCGGTTAAAGCCCTGGATGACCTCAACCAAAGTATATTGATTGTCGTATGCATTAGCGGTGCAAGTCTCATGTTAAGACCAAATACACCTACCATGATTTCGGATTTCCATAGACACATAGTCATACTACCAATGGAATTCCGAGGGGGTCTAATCCAGAGCGAAGCTGTTTCCCGTACCATCGGTGAAACACAACCTCCTATTACACTTGCATGAGTATCCTATACCCAAATATATGAGAACTATGTCGTTGCGCCCTCACAACGCGCACAAGTGTAATACTAGTCTTTTACGCATTCATCGATGTCCAATCTCGATAATACTCTGACTAGGGATATTTAATGATTTATCCTTCGTGGACTGATACTGTCTCATATCATTCTCAATCCAGGAACAAATCACAGGGACCTCCTATCATTTATACATCTAGGTGATCTAATCACAAATAATAAGAGTGCAATCTCCTTTGTCACATAGTTAATTTGTACAACAACACCGTGATCTGTACAAATAGTGATGCTATGGGTCATAATTGTCCAACACTGGTCACCCCTCCACCTTGTGGTGGCCGACGACAGTCCCGAGAACGCCGGAAACGACAAGAAAGATTAGATTAATGTGTGAGCATGGGTTTCATGATACCGGCTAGTCGCTTCATTTCATGGCATGAGGCACTTGTCAAATCGAAGCTCTCTGAGAGTACTACAAGTTGGCGGTGACTGTTTTACCATTCCATGCACAGTTGTACGCGAAATTAGAGAAGAAGTGGTAGTGAACTGTAATATCGAATGAACAGTATTTTCGATCGGAATTCCATCGATTTCAACACGTTAATGGGATCATTTGGAGTCAGTTTATGCCCTCAAAATCTTGGTAAGACCTTCCGGTAAAAATCTATGAATTTCAAGTTTGCCGTTAAATTGTCGGATGTCTCCGGTAGCTTCGTAGAGTAGCGTAATGATATAAATTGAATTGTTTGGGTATGAGTATATTGAATATATATTTGGTGGAATCCGAGTAAAAAAGGAACGAGTTGGATCGATCTGATAGAATATGCAAGTTTCTGGTAAAAGTGGGCTTTCCATGTATTAATGTGTTTTTTTTATCGTAATGATAGATATGAATCATATATAATGTTATCATAGTGTTTAGATGAATCTGGGTAGGTTCGTAGGGTTCATGACCCTTCAGTAGCGTTTGCGGAAACTTTTTCAGAAGATTTTTCAAAAATATGTTAACCGAGGATTTAAGTTAACTGATGACTTAAATTAGTTTGTATTGATGTTTTAAGATTATTAGAACTAAAAATATTGAAATCGAACTTGATTCGATTGTCCCGGAAAGATCCGAAACCTTGTCAAAGTTAAGTCGAGAATTTTATAAGTTGCGATTCTAACGATGTTTCGCCATTTATTTTGGCAGATTTGATTAGGACCTGGAGTGCTCGAGAAGCCAGGTAAGTAGTCATGCGATGAGTACTTGAATGTTGATTCATGTTTATATATATATATATATATATATATGAGGATAGTAAGAGATGATTTTGAGAACGGAGCTCAAGGTTATGTACAGTTAAGTTAATCGACCACCATATATATAGATCTTTGTTATTGATATGATATGAATTGAGTATGAGATTAGCTTAATGTCTATATGTATGTATGGATGTATGTAAGTGTATGAACCAGTAATGGTATGTATATGTTGGACAATTATGACCCATAGCGTCACTATTTGTACATATCATGGTGTTGTTATACAAATTAACTATGTGACAAAAGAGATTGCACTCTTATCATTTGTGATTAGATCACCTAGATATATAAATGATAGGAGGTCCATATGATTTATTCCTGGACTGAGAATGATATGAGACAGTATCAGTCCACGAAGGATAAATCATTAAATGTCCCTAGTCAGAGTATTATCGAGATTGGACATCGATAAATGCGTAAAAGACTAGTATTACACTTATGCGCGTTGTGAGGGCAAAACGGCATAGTTCTCATATATTTGGGTATAGGATACTCATGCAAGTGTAATAGGAGGTTGTGTTTTACCGATAGTACGGGAAACAGCTTCGCTCTGGATAGACCCCCTCAGAATTTCATTGGTAGTATGACTATGTGTCTATGGAAGTCTGAAATCATGATAAGTGTATTTGCTCTTAACCTGAGACTTGCACCGCTAATACTTGCGACAATCAATATACTTTGGTTGCGGTCGTCCAGGGCTATAACAGGTTCTGCATACGCATATGCTGGGTATATTGAGAATCGTAGTGTGTTGGGTGTGATGTCAACACGGAAGTGTCACTCCAGTCATATGGAGATGATGGACGCGTAGGATACGATACTAGTACTCTTAAGTACTGCAGTCATCGGGATAAAATGACAAGGTCATGTTTATCCGATTATAGAGACTAGTTACCAGACATCTGACATGTGCTTCGTACGGGGCAGACACAATTCCAGCCCCATGCCTAGCACATGATCATCTGATACTGGATCGACATACACAATACTATGTATACTACGCCTGATATAGATCCTTTATTCCTGTAAGGATATTTCTGGAGAATTGGGTAGGCATGGCGCTTTGCTAGAAGCCAACCTTGTCTTGTAAATCGGTAAAACGTAGTACTTGGTACTTACGTGTTCGGATAGTCCGACGATCGAATTTACTCCCAACATATCTGGGGATCTCATGGGTCGCTTCCCGAAAATTCACCAATAACGTATGACTCGCACTCTAAATTAATCTGGGATTAATTAGGAGAGAGAGAAAATTAATCTGGGATTAATTACAGAGATATTTTATCAGGGATAAAATATCAATAAAAGAGAGATAACGATTAATTTGGAATTAATCGATTAATTAATATATTTGATATATTAAATGAAATTGGATTTCAACGCGGAATTAAAATTAGATTTTAATTCGGGCGAACGAATTAATTTAGAATTAATTTGTTAGCGATGTGAATAGTGATTTCGCTAGGCGTAATCATTCAATTACGACGCAACGGAAAATTCGTTAATTTGGAATTAGCGAACCCGAGCCCAGGATTATTTGCGAACGCATTCACATTTCGAATTCGAGTGCGGCACACAAGTCAAATCAATCGTCAAATCGTCAGTCACTTCAAGCGTCAAATCACTTATCATTTTGAGTGATGTGACTTGACAAATTGATGGATTGATGGGAAGTGATGTGAGTGGATGGAGCATTAAATGATTGACTTTTTGAAAGCCAAATTCATTGTAAATGAATTTGAAATTCACATTTGTGTATAAGATACACAAATTTGGAACAACTCACTCAACTCTCTCTTTCTCTCATCTCTCTCTCTCTCGCCCATGGAGGGCTGTTTTCTCACTGATTTTGGCAGCTAACTACCGTGAGCCAAGAGGAAAAGAGAAGCTTAGAGTCGTGATTTTGTGGCAAAATCGGGAGTGCTAGCACACTACGAAGTCATGCGAAGGTGATAGGGAAGTCCACCCATGAGCCGGGAATCGTTTGACGAAGCTTGGAGCTCACCCATGGCCGAATTTGGAGGAGGCAGTAGCAGCTCACTACCGCATGTACCAGTGGACAGAATTTGATTTTTGTTGCCTCGCGCGTCGCTCAACCGATCGATGTGATTATTCCGCAACTTCATTGATTTGTATTCGCATTTGTTTCATGCTTGTTTAATGATCTTGGGACCTTAGCAAATATGACTTAGGGTTACAATTTGGGTAAAATTGATTTTGAGCATGAATAATGAAATTGGATGATTTAATATGCTTAATTGATGTTTTGTGGATGATTGATTGGATCAATTTGATGAAATTGTGTTTGGAACATTTTTCCCCAAAATTTTTTGGTGTTGGCCGAATGTCACTATGCCCTAAAATCTTGGTAATTTTTGTTTCGTCGATCATTGGATGACTTGAAACGATTTGGGAATGTTGATTTAATGTCGATTGTGGATTTAATTGGATTGAAACCGAATCGGACACAAATTGCCCATATTACCGAGAGCTTTAGCATGTAAAATTGGGTTTGATTTTTGATGAAATATGTTGGACATGTTTTGTAGTAATTGAGCATGATTAATTGTATAAATTAATGTTTTGGAAATATTGATTTGGGTGATTAATTGTGTTATACACTTTAGTGTAATTAAATTGGGAAATTGGATTTTTGGAATTTAATTATTTGGCTCTTAAATTGGATTTGGGTTTGTTGTGTTGTAATTGGGCTTGGTTGTACCAAGATGGGTTTAGGAAAAATTGGTTTGATCCAATTGGGCCCAAAACCGCATCCATAAAGCCTAAATGCGACTAATGGACCTTTAAAGTTTAATTGAGCCTAATGGGCCAAAATTGATTTCTAGGCTTATGGGGTAATTCCCGGATTGGATTTTGGTTATTCGGTTTGACCCGAGTTGACCAAAAGTCCACGCCTTAAAGAAATTAATTAAAAGCCCATTGGACTTTAATTAAATTAACGTTAGACGTTAATCGGGCTTTGAGACCCGTAGCGATTAAATTTGGAATTTAAGTCGTAAAGGTTCGTAAATAAAGTGTAGTATTTAATTTGGAATTAAATAGCGAATTAGTATTAAATACAAATTGAATTGGATTTAATTATGTAGTTTAATTTAATTCAAGAATTCGTACTTTGAGTACCTATTCGCAAAACGAGTTACTTTATTTGATAAAATAACATATTATGTCTAAGCCCGGAGTTAAGCAAATAGTAGAGCATAATCTTTGGAAGATTTATGTAATGATAACTTTAGTAATTAATCCATTAAACTTGTCGCAGTAGACTCCTTAATTTCTGAATCAGAACCAAGGATTAGATCCTTAAAGTATGATACTGAAATTGAAGGATATTCATATATCTACTAAGGATTAGATCCTTTTTAATTTTTTTCTTAATTTTTTAATTTTTTTTGAATTATTTTGAAATTATTTTATTAAAAATCAAATGAAAAAAACACAAAAAAGACAAGATACTAATTAACTATTCCCCTCCTCCAAACCTAATTGAAACATTGTCCCCAATGTCTAAAAGTAGAGTTCAGAAAACAGTACCTCATTAGTTGAATTCTTACATCTAAAATGAAAATTAAAGGTTAAGACCCAAATTTATCCGACGCTTTTTACCACCATCATTATCAGACCAGTTAATCTTGGAAATGATAGGGTCAATTTATGGTTCAAAGGCTAACATTTAGTCAATTAAATCATGGGAAGTTATAGCAGTGAAGAGGAGTTCTTTAATAGGTTTTGACACGAACCCATTTCTCTGGGCATCATCAAGAAACACACACAAAAAATCATAAAATCCATCAGCGTTAAACAGTCCAATCAGTTTCTGGTATATTTCAAGTTCGCCCAAGATAGCACTGTAAAAATTTCCTCCATCGTGCTCAAGCCACCTAACAAAGCAAAAAAAAGCATCAACACGGTTAATCATTTCCACCAGTCATTCAGACGTACCTGGCACGATTATTTCCTCTCAGTTTGATGGTCCTATAAGATTTCCCTCTACCAGAGATTTTGGGATGATTCCCAAGACTTGACTGCATCCTTCTTGTACAGCCCTTGAAATGATTCCCATTAGTCCAAGATTGCGACCGCCATATACTAGGTGCATATTCCTTTCAGCTATGACACTACCCAATTCCTGTGTAGCCACAAATCTAGTTTATAACCAACACTTGTACCGCAAAACACACAACATTTACCACTCATCTTCTAGAAGTTGCTTCCATTTTTTTTTTTGTATTTCTTTCTCAAAACTGGATGCCTTCAAGAGTGCAATGATAAGTTGAATTTATATCACCTGAAAATGATGAGTAATAATAGCACCAGTACCTACCAGATGACAATTATTAGTTAAACAGTAAAATATATCGTGAAAGTCAAAAAGTTTGGATCCTGTTGGAGAAAATAAAAGAAAATAACAAAAATAATCACAATTATTAATTAAAGACAAAGATAATAATATTTACAAGAAGTAACGGCTTGAATGACGTCTATGCGTCAGGGACAAGCTTCCCATCCAAATTTCTTATAAATTAGCAAACATGATCTTTTAGAGTCAGATTCTCGAGACTTAACTGTTTTTGTTCTTTCCGAAATTATGTATATAACATGTGAATTGCATGATGCACATATCCACTGGAATGTCTCAAGAGTCTTAGATATGTCATCCAAAGACTTCTTACTCAAGCCATCTCTAATGAATTTAATTTTATCTTCATGGTTATCAGACACATTTCCTAAAGAACGACAACGAGTATTATATGTCATGCGTGCACATTTATAGCAAACACCCATTCTTTTAGCTCTTCTCTTTTTAGTATAGTTGATTCTTCCTAAACCAGACAGATATGAGATAAAAGAGTCAGAGGACTCACCTGCCAATCGGACTCGTGCTTCAATAATCCAACGAATGTCATTAAGAATTCCTTTGATCATTAGAAGTATGATTTGTTTCAAGCGAGCTTTGTAGATCTTCATCAGAGCATTTTTAAGGAGAGAAGGAAATTGCTTGTGAAGATTTGCGAGAACGTCTTTCTTCATGAAATGTGACTTTATATACACAAATTAAACACACAAAAATAAAACATACCAAATCTGAATATATACAAAAAGTGCATGGGTTGCCTCCCAACTAACGCTAAGTTTAACGTCGTCAGCTAGACATGACTGCCCGAACATTAGGCTGGATCTGAAAGTGTGACACTTTCTTTTTGTCGCTAAAAAGAATCTCCCCAGTAGCGCTTGACACGCTTGCTGATAACTTTGAATGTTTCGTTGGTGTTGGGATTAAGTAACTCAATGGCTCTATATGGTAAAACTTGAGTAATCACAAATGGACCTGACCACCTTGATTTCAACTTTCCAGGGAAAAGTTTAAACCTTGAATTGTATAACAACACCTGCTGCATTGGTTCTAGTTGTCTGCGCAGTATTTTTCGATCATGCCATTTCATGGTCTTTTCTTTGTATAATCTGGCATTCTTATAAACCTGTAGGCGAAATGCCTCTTAGACATTGAGTTGATGGAGTCATTTTTCTCATGCTGCTTATGGATCAAGATTTAACTTCTTCAGTGCCCAATACGCTTTATGTTCAAGCTCCACATGAAGATGTCATGCTTTCCCAAAAACCATTTGATATGGGGACATACCAATTGGTGTCTTGTAAGCTGTCCGGTAGGCTCATAATGCAACATCCAGTTTTGTAGACCAGTCCCTCCTTGTTGATCCAACGGTTCTCTTCAAAATTCTTTTGATTTTCCTATTTGAAACTTCAACCTGTCCATTTGTTTATGGATGATAGGCTATGGCAACTTTATGAGTAACTTCGTATTTGGATATGAGTGCATCAAAGTATTTGTTGTAGAAATGTGTGCCACCATCATTGATAATTGTGTTAGTGTTCCTAGAACATGCCAAGGATCTAATAAGCATGTAAAGGTGTTCATAAATTCAAAATAAGTTGCGGAATATACTTACAATGAACGGATTTGAGCTTTAAATTTTTGGGAGGAAGATCTCCAAGATCCTTCCTTTGTTGATGATTCCAACTCTTGAAGTGGTTTCCCTCTCACCTTAGTTGATTTTCTCCAAGTGCTAGCTTTTTGATTTTGCAACAAAATCAAAGAGAGGAAGGCAAGAAGCTCACACCCAAGTTGAGAGGATTTTAGGGTTTTTCATTTCCAAAATGTGTTACAAGTGTGTCAAGTGTGTGAGAGTTAGTTTTGGTAAAATGGTTTTTGTAGTGTTTCAATCAAGTCCCAAGGATCACAAACATGCATAAAAACGAGTTGAATACAACAAAGGAGTAAGGCGGAATACATACTCACATTGATGGGTTTGATGCTAGGAAGAACAAGATGCATTTTTGCTCCTTGTAGGTGCTCGGTTTGGCCTCCAAAAATAGCAGGGGCTGCTCGTTTTGAGCCTTCTTCCTCCTTGTTCAATCGGCCATTGATGAACCACATTGCTCCAAGCTTCAAGCTCCAAAAACCAAATCCAAGCTCACAAATTCGTTTCCCTATCACCTATGTATAACCCTAGGTGTGTGCTAGCACCACATCTTCTTCTTTGCTTCTCATTTGCTCGGAACCAGAAGAAAAGATGAAGAAACACGGCAGTGAGCCGTTGAGTGATGAAGAGTGAAGGGTTTTTTGGCTCCAAAAGCCTAAAACCGTGAATACCCAAAAAACAATTGAGAGAGTCACGTAAAAATGGTTACCAAGAATAGCCAAAAACGTGAACAATGCACATGGTCCAAGAGAGAGGAAATGCTTTTTGTATATACATATATTCTTTATTCCATTTACCAAGTAAATGAATAAAATATATATACACAACAATTAATTCAAAAGTCAAAAAGGTACAAGTCCTATCAACTTTAAATAATCATCTTTTCACTATTCACATCAAGTTACTTTAATAAAGTGACAACATGTCATGTCACATCACTCCAAGTGACATGTGATTTGATAATTGATGACTAGCGATTTGACGCTTGATGTGACTTGCGTGCCGCGTTCGAATTCGAAATGCGAATGCGCTCGCAACACTCTCGGGCTCAGGTTCGCTAATTCCAATTAACGAATTTTCTGTCGCGTCGTAATTAAATGATTACGCCTAGCGAAATCACTATTCACGTCGCTAACGAATTAATTCTAAATTAATTCGTTCGCCCGAATTAAAATCCAATTTCAATTCCGCGTCGAAATCTAATTTCGATTAATATCGAATATATTTATTTTATCAATTATTCCAAATAATCGTTCTCTCTCTTTAACGATATTTTATCCGAGATAAAATATCTCCGTAATTAATCCCAGATTATATTTTCTCTCTCTTCTAATTAATCCTAGATTAATTAAAGTGCGAGTTATACATCATCGGTGATCTTCAGGAAGCGACACATGAGATCTCCGGATATGTTGGCAGTAAATACGGTTCGTCGGATTATCCAAACACGTAAGCACCTCGTACTACGTTTATACCGATTTACAAGACAAGGTTGGCTTCTAGCAAAGCGCCATGCCTACCCAATTCTCCAGAAATATTCTTACAGGAATATATAGATTTGTATCAAGCGTAGTTATACCGTAGTATTGTGTATATCAGCCCAGTATCAGATAGTCACGTGCTAGGGCTGGGGCTGGATAAGTGTCTGCCCCGTCCGAAGCACATGTCGGATGTCTGGTAACTAGTCTCTATAATCGGTATATACATGACCTTGTCATAATATCTCGATGGCCGGCCAGCACTTAAGAGCACTAATACCGTATCCTGCGTGACTCATCTCCACTATAACTGAAGTGATACTTCCGTCTCGACATCACACCCATACACTACGACTCTCTGATAAACCCAGAAGTGGTGTACACAGAACCGGTTAAAGCCTTGTACCACCAAGACCAAAGTCTACCGATTATCGCAAGTATTAGCGATGCAAGTCTCAGGTTAAGACTATACACACCTACCTTGATTTCGGCCTCCCATAGACACATAGTCATAATACCAATGGGATTCCGAAGGGTCTATCCAGAGCGAAGCTGTTCCCGTACCATCGGTGAAACATGACCTCCTATCGCACTTGCATAAGTATCCAATACTTATATATATGATAACTATGCCGTTGTGCCCTCACAACGCGCACAAGTGCAATACTAGCCTATTCCGCATTATCGATGTCCAGTCTCGATAATACTCCGGCTAGGGATATTTATGATTAATCCTTCGTGGACTGATACTGTTTCATATCATCTCAATCCCGGAACTAATCATATGGACCTCTCTTCATTTATACATATATGGTGATCTAATCACAAATGATGAGAGTGCCATTTACTTGTCACATAGTTAATTTGTACACCAACACCGTGATCTGTACAAATAGTGACGCTATGGGTCATATTATCCAACAATCTCCCCCTTGGCACATAGCCAGTCACTCGAGTGTCTAACACCCCGAACTATGTACGGTTTGCTCAAATTGCTGAGGAAAGTTTTCGTCAGCGGATTTGCTTAATTATCGTCTGACGCGATTTACACGATCATCACATCGCCACGATGTATGATCCGAACGAATCAGATGATATAGAAGTATATATCTGGATCGTCGATGAGACCTTTAATTCCTTAGCCTGTGCTGACGCCTAGCTCAGCTGCTAAAAGAACTATATCTAATCTAATTAGATTTATTTTCGATCCAAATGGCTTCTATTGCTGCCTCAGCTGCAGCAATAATCCGCATTTGTTGTTTATTCGGCAACAGTTATCTTGCTCGGAAGATTTCAGCTCACTGTCCCAGTGTTCAAACTTTATAGTACCGCAGTATTTACCGGTTTGGAAACTTGCAGCAGTGATCCTAGTCACTTCAAGTTCTCCATCTCCATAGTTTAAGACAACATCTTTAGTTCTCTCAGATACTAACAGATGTTCTTAATCTTCAATCCAGTGACTATCACTTGGATTGACCCGATTGTGACTCCATATGCTCGAAGCGTATGAGACACCAATACAAGTACATTTTAAATGTACAATTTCCAGAGTGTTAACAACTCCAAATCTATCCCTGTAGATCTTATTCCTTGAATAAAGGTTGTTACTGTTGGAAATTCTAATCCATGTCCCAAGATCAAAAGAGCAAACAAAAATATAAATGAGATGAACAATATTGAAGTATGGCGGAATCATACTCACAAAGATCGGATATGCGGATGCGTTGATGAAACAAAAAATTTTCTCCTTTGTGCAGTGAGGGTTTCGGCCAAACAGAAAAGAGAAGCTCCAAGCAATTTTTGATCCTTCCAAGCTCTAAGATTAGTTTTCCAATAACACCTTTGTATGATCCCTTGATGGTGCTAGCCAAAGATGTGTATAAAGTTCTAAACTTATACACTTTCTTCACAAAGTTCTTAAGAAAATGGAAGAAAAATGGAGAGCCAAAACTGCAGTGAAGTTTCGGTCATGAGAGGGAGAGAGTGTTATGATTTTGTTACAAAAATCAATTTATATTTATGCCCATAATATTTATTAAATTAATAATAAACTTATGACACAAATCATGCAATGGCTTAGAGTGTCAAACACTCAAACTCCATGCAAAACCATTGAGTGTATTGTACACTATCACCATGCAATGTATTAACAATTAAATATGCATAAAATGACATGTGTCATGTGGGCCCCACACAACCCAAATGAAAGTGGGCCCACATGCACTCACGCGTTCGGGTTCGATATTTCCGAAATACCGAACTTACGTCGCGACGTTTTATTAATTGAATTTAAATAAATAATTGCGCCTAGCGAAATTATTATTTACGTCGCTAACGAATTAATTCTAAATTAACTCGTTTGCCCGAATTAAATCTAATTTTAATTTCGCGTCGAAATCGAATTTCGATTATTATATATCGAATATAATAATTTTACGATTAATTCCAAATTAATCGTCTCTCTCTATGTATAGTACTTTATCCAAGATAAAGTCTCTTCGTAATTAATCCAAGATAATCGAGTTTGAATCATACGTCATTGGTGAATCTTCGGGAAGCGACCCAAGAGATCTCTGGATATGTTGGTAGTAAATACGGCCGTCAGATTATCGACAACACGTACGTACAAGTACTACGTTTTTACCGATTACAAGACAAGGTTAGCCTCTAGCAAAACGCCATGCCTACCCAATTCTCCAGAATATTCTTATTGGAATATAAGATCTATAACAGGCGTAGTATACCGTAGTAGTGTATACTGATCCAGTATCGGATGATCACATGTAAGGCCTGGGGCTGGAGATGTGTCTGCCCCGTACGATACATATATCGGACATCAAGCAACTAGTCTCTTTGAATCGGATAATCCTGACCTTGTACTATTATCCCGATGGTTGCAAACCTTATAGAGTACTAGTTTCTGTACTGCGCGAATCATCTCCATATGTCTGAAGTGATACTTCCGTCTTGACATCACACCCAATACACTACGATTCCCGATAAACCTAGAAGAGGTGTTACACAGAACCTGTTAAAGCCCTGGATGACCAAAACTAAAGTCTCTACCGATTGTCGCAAGTACTAGCGATGCAAAAGTCCAGGTTAAGACCATATGCCCCTACCCTGGAAGCGGACTCCCATAGACACGCAGACATACTACCAATGGGATTCCGCGGTGGTCTATCCAGAGCGAAGCTGTTTTCCGTACCATCGGTAAACACAACCTCCTACCGCACTTGCATAAGTATCCAATACTCAAATATATGAGAACTATGCTGTTGTGCCCTCACAACACGCACAAGTGCAGTACTAGTCTATTCCGCATTATCGATGTCCCAATCTCGATTAATTACTACGACTAGGGATATTTAATGATTAAACCTTTATGGATTGATACTGTCTCATATCATCTCAATCCAGAATTAATCATAGGACTTTTACCATTTATATATCAAAGTAAATAAATTACAAAACGGTAAAGGCAATTTCATTACTACATAGTTAATTTGTACAATAATACAATATCATTTACAAAATAGTGACGCTATGGGTTATGAATGTCTAACAATCTCCCACTTGGCCTATAGCCAGTCACTCAAGCATCTAATACCTGAACTATGTACATGTCGCTCAAACTTTTCCCGAATAGCCGGACGCACTTCGTCAGCGGATCTGCAATATTATCCTCTGATGCGATCTTTTCGATCTTCACATCGCCACGATGTATGATCTCTCGAATCAGATGGAATCGTCGAAGAACATGTTTGGATCGTTGATGAGAGACCTTGGTTCTAGCCTGTGCTATAGCCCCGCTATTGTCACAATACAATGGAACGGGCTCAGCTGCTAACGGAACTACTCCTAATCCAATTAGGAATTTACGGATCCAAACTGCCTCTTTTGCTGCTTCAGCTGCTGCAATGTACTCCGCTTCAGTTGTTGAATCGACAACAGTATCTTGCTTGGAAGATTTCCAGCTCACTGCTCCGTTATTCAAACAAAATATGTACCCAGATTGCGACTTAAAGTCATCTCTGTCGGTTTGGAAACTTGCATCGGTATACCCAGATCCTCAAGTTTCTCCATCTCCATAGATTAAGAAAGCATCCTTGTTCTGTTAAGATACTTAAGGATACTCTTACCGCCATCCAGTGATCTTTACCTAGATCGGCCTGATATCGACTGCACATGCTCAAAGCATGGGACACATCAGGTCGTGTACATATCATGGCATACATGATCGATCCGACTGCCGAGGCGAACGGAGTCCGACTCATGTTGTCTCTCTCATCTTGTGTTTTAGGACACATGTCCCTAGATAGATAGACGCCATGTGATATTGGTAACAGTCCCCCTTGGACTGATCCATGTTGAATCTCTTCAACACTTTATCAATATATGTACTCTGCGAGAGTCCAAGTAGCTTTCTAGATCTATCCCGGTAGATCTTTATTCCGAGAATAAAAGCTGCCCTCCTAGATCTTTCATGGAGAATTTCAA
>SKCR01002838.1:0-26976 GCA_019454045.1 Zanthoxylum bungeanum | reverse complement strand
GCCAATCGTAGTTCTCTGTCTCTCCTCACTCTGACTATGTGGAGAGTTTTGTCATCCCGGCTATGGCACGACAGATTTCATGCTTCTCATTTGGCAAAACCTTGGTGAACATATCAGCACCGTTATCGTCGGTGTGAATTTTCCTGAGTTCTAACAGTCTTGAGCTCAGGACGTCTCGTATCCAGTGATACCTCACATCGATATGTTTTGACCTCGAATGAAAGGTCGAATTTTTACCAAGGTAGATAACACTCTGGCTATCACAATACAAAATATACTTCTCCTGCTTGAAACCCAATTCATGGACGAATGTCTTCATCCACAGCAATTCCTTGCAAGCTTCTGTCACTGCAATGAATTATGCCTCTGTTGTAGAAAGTGCAACACATCTCTGCAACCTTGACTGCCATGCCACAGCTCCCCATGAGAGAGTAATCAGACATCCCGAAGTAGACTTTCTGGTATCCACATCTCCTGCCATATCTGAATCGGTGTAGCCTATCAACACTGGTTCACTGCTTCCAAAACATAACCTCATTTTGGATGTGCCTCGAAGATACCGCATAATCCATTTGATCGCATTCCAGTGTTCCCGTCCTGGGTTTGACATAAACCGACTGACCAATCCAACTGCTTGTGCTAAGTCTGACCTCGTGCACAACATGTCATACATAAGACTTCCCACGGCTGAGGTGTATGGAGCCTGTTTCATTTCCTCATTCTCTGTCTCAGTAGAGGGACTTTGTTGTGTACTCAATCTAAAGTGGGTAGCAAGAGGAGTGCTAACCGCTTTAGCCTTGTCCATCTGGAATCTCTGAAAACTTTCTCGATGTACTCATCATCTGACAAGTATAACCTCCTGGCTTTCCGATCACGACCGATCATGATGCCAAGAATCTGTTTAGCTGGCCTCAAGTCTTTCATCTCAAAAGACTTACTCATTTGTTGCTTCAAATTATCAATCCTTGATTGATTCCGGCCAACTATCAACATATCATATACATACAACAGTAAGATGATAAAGTCATCGTCAGAAAATTTCTGAACGAACACACAATGGTCTGAAGTGGTCTTCTTGTATCCCTGCTCTCCCATAACTGACTCAAACTTCACATACCACTGTCTCGGTGCCTGTTTCAAACCGTAGAGGCTTTTCCTGAGTCTGCACACATAGTCCTCTTTTCCTCTGACTCTGAAGCCTTCTGGTTGCTCCATGTAAATTTCTTCTTCCAGATCCCCGTGAAGAAATACGGTCTTGACATCCATCTGCTCAACTTCCAGGTCGAGGCTTGCTGCTAAGCTGAGTACCACTCTGATGGATGACATCTTCACAACTGGAGAGAAGATTTCATCGAAGTCAATGCCTTTTCTTTGATTGAATCCCTTGACGACTAGTCTGGCTTTGTATCAGGGTTGTGAAGTGTGCTCATGTTGCTTCACCCTGTACACCCATTTATTCTTCAAAGCCCTTTTGTCTCTTGGCAATTTCACCAACTCAAAAGTGTGATTGTCATGCAAAGATTTCATCTCATCTTGCATGACTTCCTCCCACTTTTCTCTGTCTTTTGTTTCCACAGCCTCCTGGTAGCTCTCGGGTTCTCCCCCTTCAGTAAGCAGCACATACTCATATGCAGAGTATCTGGTTAAAGGTCGCCTCTCTCTGTCAGACCTTCTCTGTGGAACTGTTGGTGTAGCTTCTGGTACTGGTGGTTAATCATGATCATCATCTCTGGGAGCTTCATCACATGTACCCTCATGTCTGGGAACCTCATCTTCAACTTGTACTGGCACCGCTGTATGAGGTTCTGGATTCACATATCTGTATTGTTGGGGCATTGTCTTCAATTCCTTTTTGATATCTTCTATGGTCTGATCTTCGACGAAGACAACATCTCGACTTCTGACAATCTTATTCTCAACAGGATCATACAATTTGTAGCCGAAATCATCCTGACCATAGCCTATAAAGACACAATGTCGCGTCTTTGCATCAAGCTTGGATCTCTCGTCCTTTGGGATGTGTACAAAAGCTTTGCACCCAAAGACATGCAAGTGTTCGTATGACACTTCTTTACAGGTCCAGGCTTGGTTAGGAACATTACCTTTTAGTGCGACTGCTGGGGACATGTTCAAAACATGTACTGTTGTATTGAGTGTCTCCCCCCAGAATGTCTTCGGTAGCTTGGCTTGTGAAAGCAAGCTTCTGACCCTTTCGCGTAAGGTTCTGTTCATCTTCTCAGCTAGGCCATTCAGCTGAGGTGTCTTCGGAGGTGTCGTTTGATGTCTGATTCCTTGCATCTTACAGTATTGATCAAACGGACCTCTGTATTCTCCACCGTTGTCTGTTCTGATGCATTTGAGTTTCTTGTCGGTTTCTCTCTCCACCAGGGCATGAAACTCCTTGAACACTCTCAGCACTTGATCTTTTCTCTTCAAGGTGTATGCCCAGATCCTCATTGAATGATCATCTATGAATGTCACAATGTAAAGTGACCTACAAGTGTTCGTGTCTGTATTGGACCACATACATCTGAATGTATGAGGTCAAGTACCTCCGGTTTCTGCTGAGGCGGGGAGCTCTGGAAGGACACTCTGTTCTGCTTTCCAGCCATGCAGTGTTCACACTTCCGTAAATGTGAGTTCTTCAATTCCGGAAGAACATTCCGCATGCGTAGTATTTCCATCCCCGTTTGACTCATGTGACCGAGCTTTTTATGCCATAACTCGGCTGCCTCATTACCGTTGATTGTATTTATGCTACTATTGGAAAGCTTAGCATGCATCAAATATAGAGTTGAATCTTTCTTACATCGTGCCACGACCATTGATCCTTTAGTGAGCTTTCCAGTGTCGTCACTAAAGGTACTGCAGAAACCTTCATCATCCAGCTTGCCTGTTGAGATCAGGTTTAACCGGATGTCAGGGATGTGCTTGAATCCCTTCAACACTAGCCTTGTCCCGTTGTCTGTTTCAAGGCAGATGTCTTCAATACCTACGGCTTTGGACTGGCCGTCATTCCCCATCCTTACAGCACCGTAGTCCCCTGGCGTGTAAGATGAAAAGAAGTCTCTGCGAGATATGGCGTGTATGGATGTGCCACTATCTATCACCCAACTGGTCTCGTGGCTGGCAAGATTCACAACATCTTCTTCATATATAATGCAGAAGTATTTGGAGGTCTTTTCGGTGGTAGTAGCAACTCTTTCTTGGTTAGAGTCACCATCTCTTCTGGACTGCTCGTTTTCAGTTTGTAGCAATCTCTCTTCATATGGCCTTTCTTCTTATAGTGATAGCACTCAATATCTCTAGTTCTTGATTTACCTCGGTTTTTGTCTGATCTACCTGGGCCTCGGCTTTTACTCCTCCCCCTTCTGGTGTTCTTCTTCGTCACTAGAGCTTCTGAGGTTGTGTCACACCCGTCCCCTTAGGTAGGGTAGGGGTGAGACGGAGAACTGAAACTGGCAGAGTTTCCCCTGTAATATGGACTAATCCTCCAAATATAAGGAAAAATCTAAACTGAAAATATCATCATAACATAGGATCTCCGTGATCCAACTCAAACATAATATCCATGAAGGAAACACAATATCCTCAATATCAAGTAAAGGCTCAATGCCTAACATTAGACAACAAATTCTTCCAAGAAAATACATATCTAGAATTACAGTCTCAAAACATAACAAAGACACTCTATTGTTGGCACAACCTTTCTCTACTGGCAGGAAATGATGACGAAACAGCAGATGGAAAGGATAATCTACTAAACTGCTGAACCTGAAATATTAAGGAAAGGGGTAAGCTCACGCTTAGTGCAATGGATCACAGCTTAGTGCCGTGGATAATCAAGTAACAAGGTGGATCGAACAAGTCTTTCACAATATAAATAAATACATAAGCTGTAAATCGATATCTCAAACATTTACTTGAAAATCGTAAATCTCATTCCTCATAAAACTCAAATCATAAATCTGTTTTCTCAATAAGCTCATACTGCTCAAAAATACTATGTAATGATAAATCTATTTATTCATCTATATGCACAACCTCATGACAATATGGCAAAGCTGGCAACATGGGGCTTCCCCACGGCAAAACTGGCATCCGGAGCAAACTGACAACGTGAGACCTTATCTCACGGCAATAACTGGCAACATGAGACCTTATCTCATGGCAATAATCTGGCACATATAAGTACACGGGGTGCATCCTAACATAAAAATCATTTCCAAAATCCATGCTCATATATCTCAAATCATGCAAGTTTCTCATATATCACAAACACATGATTTCAACATAATCAATATTCGATCCATACCTTATAGCAAAAATATAAACTTTCTAAAATCAAACTCATTTAATGCATTACCTTAAAATTCATATAAAAACATACATACTATATACTTTTGAAAACATCAATGTTACAGGCTTATCCACGCACCTGGTGAGCTGACTACTGAGAAAGGAACTAGGCAGCAGGACCGTCCCTGCTTATGGTATCACGATCACCTATAGAGATAAAAGAATTTACTATAAGGAACATAATCCTAATCTAGAAAATGTGATAGAACATGAAAGAAACGTGATTCGGTCGCTCTCGTAAACTTAACGAAAATTAAGATTCGGAGGTCCGTTACTACTCGAAATGGTCTGAAATTCGCGGAGGAGACTCGGGAAATCGGCATGGAGACAATGTCCGGCGCGTGGTTGCCACGCGCCGTTCACCCAAGCAGCGCGTGGGCCTCACGCGCCGCCACATAAGGCGCGCGTGAGCGCCACGCGCCGGTCGAATGGGGAAAAATCTGACGACCGTGCATTCCTCTCCCTCTCCCAGATCTAATGCCGCTGACGGTTCGTCGATCGGAGTTCCGGATCAACGGGAAATCGAGAAAACCCATAAAAAGTTTCTTACCGAGATCTCTACAAAATTTGGAGTTTTTCGAGATGAAATCACCACCAAAATGATCCTCTCGAAGAGATCTACAATTTCCTTAAAGGCTCGGTCGGGTTTGAACTACGGATCAGGACCAAAATTCTATTTTTCTCTTTTTTTCTTTTCTCTTTCTTCTTCTTCTCTCTCTCTCACGTCTCTGACTCTTTCTATTCTTATATTTCTTTCTTCTATTTTTTTTTATTAAAGGAAGAGGTGGCTGCTGAGTGAACTTAGGGTGTGCGTGTGGTGTACAAAATATATATACTTATATGGCAAAATTCGTTTGCCACCCTAAACTTGATCTTAACCGCATTTTAATTCCAACTTTCACAAACTTAATAATTTAGTCCTTAAATTTATTTGGGGTGTTACAACCCTCTCCCCCTTAAAAGAATTTCGTCCTCGAAATTCACATACCAGATGATGGAAACAAATGAGGATATTTATTCCTCATGTCTTCCTCACGCTCCCAAGTAGCTTCCGCTTTCGAGTGTTTACCCCATAGGACTTTTACCAATGGAATCGTCCTGTTTCTCAGCTGTCTCAATTCCCTAGCTAGAATTCCCACTGGTTCTTCAGCATATGTCAAGTCTTCTTTCAACTCAATTGGTTGCTCCTGCAAAATGTGGGAGGGATCTGATCTGTACTTTCTCAACATGGACACGTGGAAAACATTGTGAATCTTTGACAATTCCTGTGGCAATGCTAATCTGTAGGCAACTGGTCCAATTCGCTCCACGATCTCATATGGCCCAATAAACCGAGGACTCAACTTCCATTTCTTGCCAAATCTCATGACACTCTTCCAAGGAGAAATCTTCAAAAATACCTTGTCTCCCACCTGATACTCGATGTCCTTCCTTTTTAGATCTGCGTAACTTTTCTGTCTATCTTGGGCTGTCTTCAACTTTGATCTGATCACTTCTATCTTATCAACAGTAATCTGAACAATCTCAGGACCTAAGAGTTTCCTCTCACCTGCTTCATCCCAACATATAGGAGTTCTACATTTCCTTCCATATAATGCCTCATAAGGTGCCATGCCCAAACTAGCATGGTAACTATTATTGTAAGCAAACTCCATCAAAGATAGATGTTGATCCCAACTACCCTTAAATTCCATAACACAAGCTCTCAACATATCTTCTAAAGTCTGAATGGTTCTCTCTGACTGCCCATCTGTCTGAGGATGAAAAGAAGTACTGAACTTCACTTTAGTACCCAAAGCCTCTTGTAGACTTGGCCAGAATCTGGAAGTAAATCTTGGATCTCTGTCTGATATGATTGACACTGGAGTTCCATGAAGTCTCACTATCTCATCAACATAGAGCTCTGCTAACTTATTCAAAGAATAATCTACTCTGACAGGTAGAAAATGAGTTGATTTAGTCAACCTGTCAACAATCACCCATACTGAATCATGTCCTTTCTTCGTACGAGGTAGTCCTGACACGAAGTCCATAGTGATGTGTTCCCACTTCCACTCAGGAATAGGAAGTGATTGCAAGGTACCTGCAGGATGCTGGTGTTCTGCTTTAATCTGCTGACACGATAAACACTTTGATACAAACTCGACTATCTTCTTCTTCATGCCTTTCCACCAATATTTCTCCTTGAGAGTTCTATACATTTTAGTGCTGCCTGGATGCATAGAATAAGCAGAACAATGGGCTTCTTCCATGATCTCTCTCTTCAAGCTCTCATCTTCAGGTACACATAATCTATCTTCATACATCAATGTATCGTCATCTCTAAGCGAGAAATCTGAACGCTCTTCCTTTTTCACTTCATCGATGATTTTCATAAAACAAGCATCCTGAGTCTTAGCTTCCCTGACTCTTTCCACTAATATAGGCCGGACTTTAAGAGTTGCTAAAAGAGATCCCGAATCATCAACTGACAAGTCAACTCTCAAAGATCTGAGTTCCACTAGCAATGGCAACCGTGTAGAACTTCCATATGAGCTAGAATACTCGATGATTTCCTACTAAGAGCATCTGCTACTACATTAGCCTTCCCCAGATGATAGTCAATAGTACAATCATAATCTTTCAATAACTCGATCCATCGTCTCTGTCTCATATTTAACTCCTTCTGCGTGAGTAAATACTTGAGACTCTTATGATCCGTGAAGATTTCACATTTCTCTCCATACAAATAATGTCTCCAAATCTTCAGTGCGAACACTACTGCAGCTAACTCCAAATCATGAGTAGGATAATTCAATTCATGAGGTATAAGCTGTCGAGAAGCATAAGATATCACCTTCCCATGCTGCATCAACACACAACCCAAACCTTTCCTCGAGGCATCACTGAACACCACATATCCATCACTTCCCGATGGAAGTGTAAGCACTGGAGCAGTTGTCAAACACTCCTTAAGCTTATCAAAACTTTGCTGACATTCCTCAGTCCACTCAAATTTTGCATTCTTCTTCAAAAGTTTCGTCAATGGTGCTGCAATGATAGAAAACCCCTGAACAAAACGTCGGTAGTAGCCTGCTAAACCCAAGAAACTCCGTATCTCAGTCGCATTGGTAGGCGGTTCCCAATTAACCACTGCTTCTACCTTATTGGGATCTACTAAAATGCCATCTGCAGAAATGACATGGCCTAAGAATGCAATTCTGTCAAGCCAAAACTCACACTTGCTAAACTTGGCATACAACTCCTTCTCCCTCAAAGTCTGTAAAACGATTCTTAGATGTTCTTTATGCTCATCTTCGCTACTAGAATACACTAAGATATCGTCAATAAACACAATGACAAACTTATCCAAATAATGTTTGAACACTCGATTCATCAAGTCCATAAAAACAGCTGGTGCATTAGTTAACCCAAATGGCATTACTAAAAACTCATAATGTCCATATCGAGTTCTAAAAGCCGTCTTAGGTATATCTGCTTCCTTCACCTTTAGCTGATGATACCCGGATCTCAAGTCTATTTTAGAGAATACCTTGGCTCCCCGTAATTGATCGAAAAGATCATCAATCCGAGCCAAATGATATTTGTTACGAATGGTAACCTTAGTCAATTGCCGATAATCGATACACATCTCATGGAACCATTTTTCTTCTTCACGAATAACACTGGTGCACCTCATGGTGAAAAACTAGGCTTTATAAAGCCTTTATCTAACAGTTCTTGCAATTGTATCTTCAACTCCTTCAACTCTACAGGAGCCATCCTGTAAGGAGCAAGGGATATAGGGCTGTACCAGGAATTACATCGATGCCGAAATCAACTTCTCTATTCGGTGGTAAACCAGGTAGTTCATCTGGAAATACATCTACAAATCCCTCACAACCGAAATCTCATGTAATTCTGATGTACCTATTATGGTATCTACTATGTGAGCTAAATAGGCATCACAACATTTCCGCAACAACTTACTGGCTCGTATTGCAGATATCACATAGGAGGGAACAAATCTTCTCTCCCCTCTAAAGGAAAATCTTTGCCCATCCAGACCCTCAAAATCCACAACCTTCTCATGACAATTTACTGTTGCTCGATGAAAAGATAACCAATCCATACCCACAATGACATCAAAATCATGTATCTCCACACAAATCAAATCTGCTAACAAATCATACTCACCAACACGAATTACACATCCTCTGTAAACTTGCTTAGCAATAAAGGAATATCTGACAGGGTTAGCAACAACTAACTCACAATCTAGCTCACTTTATTCTCTATCGGCATGCAATGCAAAAGATTTTGAAACAAAGGAATGTGTAGCACCGGGATCAATAAGTATTCTGGCATTTCGACCAAAGATAGACACCATACCTGTGATAACCTCTGGTGCTGCTAAAGCTTCCTGCTGCGCCATAGCAAATACTCTGCCTTGGGCTCTAGGTCTGCTAGTCTGACCACTTGGAGCAACTCTACTCTGAGCACCTGAACCTGTGTGAGCTCCAGAAGTCTGACCACGAACCCCACTCTGACTAAAATTACCTCTGAAATTCTGAGCTGGAGGAACATATGTCCTCTGAGTCTGTCTACTGCTATCATTAACATTAGGACAATCTCTCTTCAAGTGACCCACTTCTCCGCACAGAAAGCAACCTTTGGTACCCAATCTGCACTCTCCAGGATGATTCTTCCCATAAATAGTACATGGTGGAAATCTTCTATCTGGAGCTTGGCCTTGCTGACCACTAGGAATCCCACTATGTGGAGCTCTCACTGAACTCTGACTAACTGTAGGTCGACTTTGTTTCTGCGGCTGTCCAGAACTCATCTGATAACTACCACTGGGTCTTGAGTCACCCCATTTCTTACTCTGATTTCCTTCTCCAAAAGATCGATGTTCCCTGTTTCTCTTCCTTATCTGATAATCTAGCCCAACTTGCCATTCTCTTTCTGCAAACTCTGCTTTTCTAGCAAAATCTGCCATCTCTGTCAAACTGTCCATAGGAAATAATCGGATCCTGGATCTCAATTCTGCATTCAGACCGTTAAGAAAATGATCCATCTTGCCTTGTTCATGGTCTCTCAAATGTGAAACAAACTGCACTAACTCATGGAATGCGGTGTCATACTGATCTACTGTGCGGCTACCCTGAGTCGACCTATAAAATTCCCTTCTATTTTCATCCATAAAAGCAGAATTCATATAATTACTCATGAACTCCCTCTTAAACTTCTCCCAAGTTAACACATTAGTCTCTGAGAATTTACCTCTTACACTCTTCCACCATTTATCAGCTTGCTCAGTCAAAAGTTGATACACATGGTGGCATTTCTGTTCATCAGTTAATCTCATCAACTCAAAAGCCTTCTAAATCCTGTCCAAGAAATTTCCAGCTACAATGGGATCCTTCTTCCCATCAAACTCAACAGCTCCTCTCTCTTTCATTCCTTTAGCAATATTATCTTCATTAACTATAGGAGCTACCTGAGTTGGACCATGACCCCATGCTGAAGGGTAGTAATACGGATAAAGGTAAGCACCAGGAGGAACATCTGCTGGCGGAGGAGCATAATAAGGTGGAGGGTAGAAACCCGGAGGAGGTATAGGATAACCCTGATTTACTGGAGGAGGTGGATGAGGTGCTGGAATATTTCCCTGAGGTGCTGCAGGGGCTGGAGGAACATTATTGCTAGGAGGATGATGAACTGGGGTACTATCCCCGAAAACCGAGGCTATGTAATCTTCTACAACAGGATTAGGGTTCCCTTCAAAGGTTTCCCCATCATAAGAATTAACCTCCTCATCAACTGGAGGTGCCCTAGAAGGTTGGCCAACATTTGCTATCCTACAAGTACGAACTCGACCTGTACCTCGAACTCGACCTGTACCTTCCTGGTATTTCAAACCCATCATTTTCTTGATGTAGTACAGCTTGTTGTCAGTCTTTGCTCGAAAAAGCTCCTCTAGCTTTCTCCATAAGACACGTGCATTTGCATATTCACTAACATGGTTCACGATACTGTCGTCGATCCACTGACGAATAGTACTGCATGTTTTCTGGTGAAGATTACCCCATTTCTCATCGGACATTCCTTCTGGTTTTTCCTCCAGAAATACCGATCCATCATAGTCTTTCACATACAGAAGGTCTTTCATCATTCCTCTCCATGTGAAATAATTGGTACTCGTTAACAAAACCATTTTTCCGTTGCCCCATTCCATCATAAAAATTCTAAGCATAATTTAAAAAACGGACCTCACCGTTGCATCCTGAATGGTCGAAAATGGTGGAAATGACACTTCATTTGTCAAAATCCGACACAGGGACCAATTTTGAGATTTCAGAAATTACATGGATCAAAGTGCAATTTCCGAAAGTTTAGGGACCAAAGTGTAATTACGGAAAAGTTTAGGGACTAAATTGCAATTTCCAAAAATCTCAGGGATTAAATTGAAAATTATTGAAAGTTTAGGGGCTAAATTATAATTTCCAAAAAGTTCAGGGACCTATCTGAAATTTACCATGTAATGCTGACGTGGCGTTACATGTTGATGTAAATTGTGTTTCAAACACTCATGTTGCTTTTCTTTCAACCATACATACTAATATTTTACATCAAAGACTTGGCCATCCAAGTCAGCATGTGATTAAACATGTTGTTAAGTCTTTACCAAAGAATAGTGATTTGTCATATCTTCATTCTTCATCCTACTTTGATTTTTGCAAGGCCTGTCAGTTTGGTAAGTTGCATAGGTTTCATTTTCCAGCATCCTACATAAAAACCAACTCACCACTTGAGTTGATTCACACAGACATTTGGGGCCCCTCTCCTTTAGCATCCACAAATGGCTACAAATATTATATTAACTTTGTGGATGATTTCACCAGATACAACTGGATTTTTCCGTTGACTGTTAAATCTGAAGCCTTAGAAACCTTTAAGATCTTCAAGCTTGTTGTTGAGAAAAAACTCAGCTTGCCCATAAAAGCCTTACAATCAGATTGGGGGGTGAGTACCGAAGTTTTGTTGTGTTTCTACAGTCAGAAGGCATTGAGTTTAGACATAGCTGCCCCCACACACATCATCAAAATGGAGTGGTTGAAAGAAAACATAGAAATATAGTAGAAACAAGAATAACCCTTCTTGCTCAAGCTAACCTACCTATATCCTATTGGTTGGAGTCTTTTCTCACTGCCTCTTATCTCATAAACAGAATGCCCACTACTATACTGAACAATCTCTCACCTTATCAAAAACTGTATCACTCCAAGCCAGACTATAGTTTTCTCAGAGTTTTTGGTTGTGCCTGCTACCCTCTTCTCAGACCCTATAGCAAACACAAATTCAATTTTCACACTGATAAATGTTTGTTCTTGGGGTATAGTCCTGAGCATAAGAGATATAAATGTTTGCATAGCACATGCAGAATGTATATTGCTAGACATGTTACCTTTGATGAGTCTGACTTTCCTTATAAAGAGTTATTTCTTTCAAAAACAGTTCAGTCTAATGTTTCTAGCAAACAAGCTCATGTCACGTCCTTTGAAATTCATGTTTCTAATCCCTATAGAGCCAATGGCAGTCCAGATCATATCTCAGTGGCTACTCAGGGTCATCATGTTCCTGACCAACAGATTTTACAAGGTAACTCTTCTTCAAGTCTCAATTCTCTAGTGTCTCATTCTCAAAATTCATACACTGCTCCCACTTCTTCCTGCTCTCCTAGTGGTTCTTCACATACTCTTCTTGTCTCACCTGCAAATAAATCTGATTTACCCACAACAGTCAATGTTCTTTCCACTCAATCTACTCACAATATGCAAACCAGATCCAAATAAGGTATTTTCAAACCAAAGTCCTTATTAGCTGTCACTAGTGATCTTGAACCAGTTAGTGTAAAAGCAGCTCTGGCTGACCCAAAATGGTTTAGTGCTATGAAAGATGAGTTTGAGGCCTTAGAAAGAAATCATACATGGACTCTTGTACCAGCTGATTCTGTCTCTAAAACTGTTGGGACAAAATGGGTATTTCGAGTTAAACACAATCCAGATGGCACCATAGCTAGGTATAAAGCACGATTGGTTGCCAAAGGCTTCCATCAAACTTATGGGGTTGACTTCTTTGAAACCTTTAGTCCTGTTGTTAAGCCATCAACTATTAGAGTCATTCTAAGCCTTGCTGTGATGAATCATTGGAGAATAAGGCAACTGGATGTCAATAATGCCTTCTTGCATGGATTACTGCATGAAGATGTCTTCATTGCCCAACCAGAAGGTTTTCTGAATATCAGATTTCCTCATCATCTCTGCAAACTTAACAAGGCTCTTTATGGATTGAAGCAGGCTCCAAAAGCCTGGTATGATAGACTCAAAGCATCTCTAATTCAATGGCAATTCACTGTTTCACAGTCAGACACTTCCTTGTTTCTGAGATACTCTGGTTCAGATGTTGTGATGATGCTAATCTATGTGGATGACATTTTAATTACTGGCTCCAACAATGTTTTAGTTGAAGAAATCATTAGCAAGCTTAGTGCCGAATATGCTTTGAAGGATCTTGGAGATCTGAGTTTCTTCTTGGGAATTGAGGTTACCCCTTCTGCTAATGGATTACATCTTAGCCAGACAAAATATATAGGAGATGTACTGAGAAAAGCTCATATGTTAGAGAGTAAAGGGTGTCCCACACCCATGAGTCCCACTGAAAGACTACAAAAAGACAAGGGAGATCCTTTTGAAAATCCATCACTCTACAGGAGCTTGGTTGGTTCTCTTCAGTATGTCACTATAACTAGGCCTGAAATCTCTTACTCGGTACATAAACTGAGTCAGTTCCTCGCCTCTCCTACTGTTCATCACTGGCAGGCGTGTAAAAGGGTCTTGCGATACCTACATAACATTGCTCATTTTGGTTTACAGTTTGTTCATATAAGAGCCATGTCTCTTACTGGTTTCTCTGATGCCGACTGGGCTAGTGATCCTGATGATCGTCGGTATGTAGGGGGATATTGTGTCTACCTGGGAAGTAATTTAGTTTCTTGGTCTTCCAAGAAACAATCAATTGTTTCCCGCTCTACAGCAGAGGCTGAATATCGTGCATTAGCTTTGGTTGTCTCTGAGATTCTGTGGCTTACATATCTTCTCAAGGAACTTCATATTCCTCTTCATGAGCTACCAACAATTTGGTGTGATAACAAGAGTGCTGAAGCTATAGCCAAAAATCCAGTTTATCATCCTCGCACTAAACACATAGAACTTGACCTTCACTTTGTTCGTGATCATATTGCTCGAAAGGAACTCACTGTTCAACATGTTCATGGTTTCAATCAAATTGCAGATGTGCTCACCAAGCCTCTGGGGTTTGATCACTTTGCTGTCTTACGTTCCAAGCTAATGGTCTATCCTAGACCATTGCTTGAGGGAGGATATTAGATTTAGATTTTACCTTCTTATCCTTTATTCATTGTTTTGTCTCTGCTTTGTTTTAGGGCTTCTTAGTAATTGCCCTATACCAGCTCAGCAAGCTTGTTTAGCTGGTGTATATATATTAGTCTGCCTCTATCATTTTCTTGTAACAAATATATACACACAAATCGTGTGTTTTGAGATCTGAGATTCTCTCTTATAAAGAGTATTTGCTTGGTAACTTTCTATCTGCTTTCTCGGCAGCCAAACAATCTCACAAACTCAGTTCAAACTTAATTAGTACCACCACTGAGTTCTCAGTTGACTAAATTCTTTAGCTTATCAAAGTCAAAAACTGTGTTAGCAAAAACCACTTCATTACGATAAATCCAAATAGACCAGATTATCGCAAAAAGTAGAATGGCCCAACTAATTTTGAACCTCTTATCAGTAACCACTTAATTGTTGCCACTGGACTGCCCCATTCGCCAAAGGTTTGAGGTACCGCCACCATGCCCTCGGAGATAGCGGCCATAATTATTGAAATTATAAGCCACCTGTTGCCTATAAATATAACTTCATTCGAATGAGCCATCTGTTGCCTATAAATATAACTTCAATTTGCAAAATCTAAATAATTAGTAAGAGTGGCGAGCAAAGAAATTTGTGAGACTTAGAGTGATTTTAATTTCTGAGTGTACCGATTGATGAAGGAATAAATTTAAAATATAAGTATCGGGCAATTCTCTTCAAGTTAGTTTTTGGATATTAGAATTATATTTATGTATGAGTGTACTCACATTACCTATCCATATAATACAAACCAGACAAAAGAATGACTGCACTATGGGGATTTTAGGATTCGAAGTGTTGGGATATTTGGCCAGCACATATGTGAGAACCAACGTAATGCAAAAACAAATCCACCACATAGCAAATGAGGCACCTTTGTTAGAAACAAATCATGAAATCCATATGTTAATAAGGACGGTATAAGATTAGATTCCATTAGATTCGAGCTTATTCTTCTAGAAAAATCTACAATGCATTGCTTGTACCTTATCATATACAACGTATGCTAAAATAGTAAAAAACAACTAAATAGATGATAGTTCGACTACAAGTTTTTAATACATTTTTAATATCATAATAGAAAAATAAACTAATAGAATCAAATTCCAATTTGTTAATAAGTGTTAGCTCATTTAGTCAAGACACATCTACTCCATATATTAGGTCATGAGTTCTATTCCTCATGGCCTACGGGCCTAGTTCTCGTTCCATTTGGGACTTAGTTAATAGAAATCTGTCAAGAATTAATTTAAAATATAAATATTGAGCAACTTTTAAGTTAGTTTTTGGGTTGAGTTAGAACTATATATTTTAACATTGAGTACTTGATTTATTTGGTTTTGATCCAATACTAAGCTTCTATGTGCAAAGGTTTTTTTAATCTTTACCATATGTGTATTAATAGCAATGAATTGTCAAGATTATATTTCATATAATTTTTATTTACAGTTTGTTCATATAAGAGCCATGTCTCTTACTGGTTTCTCCGATGCCGACTGGGCTAGTGATCCTGATGATCGTCGGTCTGTAGGGGGATATTGTGTCTACCTGGGAAGTAATTTAGTTTCTTGGTCTTCCAAGAAACAATCAATTGTTTCCCGCTCTACAGCAGAGGCTGAATATCGTGCATTAGCTTTGGTTGTCTCTGAGATTCTGTGGCTTACATATCTTCTCAAGGAACTTCATATTCCTCTTCATGAGCTACCAACAATTTGGTGTGATAACAAGAGTGCTGAAGCTATAGCCAAAAATCCAGTTTATCATCCTCGCACTTTCGTGATCATATTGCTCGAAAGGAACTCACTGTTCAACATGTTCCTGGTTTCAATCAAATTGCAGATGTGCTCACCAAGCCTCTGGGGTTTGATCACTTTGCTGTCTTACGTTCCAAGCTAATGGTCTATCCTAGACCATTGCTTGAGGGAGGATATTAGATTTAGATTTTACCTTCTTATCCTTTATTCATTGTTTTGTCTCTGCTTTGTTTTAGGGCTTCTTAGTAATTGCCCTATGCCAGCTCAGCAAGCTTGTTTAGCTGGTGTATATATATTAGTCTGCCTCTTTCATTTACTTGTAACAAATATATACACACAAATCGTGTGTTTTGAGATCTGAGATTCTCTCTTATAAAGAGTATTTTCTTGGTAACTTTCTATCTGCTTTCTCGGCAGCCAAACAACCTCACAAACTCAGTTCAAACTTAATTAGTACCACCACTGAGTTCTCAGTTGACTAAATTCTTTAGCTTATCAAAGTCAAAAACTGTGTTAGCAAAAACCACTTCATTACGATAAATCCAAATAGACCAGATTATCGCAAAAAGTAGAATGGCCCAACTAATTTTGAACCTCTTATCAGTAACCACTTGTTGCCACTGGACTGCCCCATTCGCCAAAGGTTTGAGGTACCGCCACCATGCCCTCGGATATAGCGGCCATAATTATTGAAATTATAAGCCACATGTTGCCTATAAATATAACTTCATTCGAATGAGCCACCTGTTGCCTATAAATATAACTTCAATTTGCAAAATCTAAATAATTAGTAAGAGTGGCGAGCAAAGAAATTTGTGAGACTTAGAGTGATTTTAATTTCTGAGTGTACCAGTTGTTGAAGGAATAAATTTAAAATATAAGTATCGGGCAATTCTCTTCAAGTTAGTTTTTGGATATTAGAATTATATTTATGTATGAGTGTACTCACATTACCTATCCATATAATACAAACCAGACAAAAGAATGACTGCACTATGGGGATTTTAGGATTCGAAGTGTTGGGATATTTGGCCAGCACATATGTGAGAACCAACGTAATGCAAAAACAAATCCACCACATAGCAAATGAGGCACCTTTGTTAGAAACAAATCATGAAATCCATATGTTAATAAGGACGGTATAAGATTAGATTCCATTAGATTCGAGCTTATTCTTCTAGAAAAATCTACAATGCATTGCTTGTACCTTATCATATACAACGTATGCTAAAATAGTAAAAAACAACTAAATAGATGATAGTTCGACTACAAGTTTTTAATACATTTTTAATATCATAATAGAAAAATAAACTAATAGAATCAAATTCCAATTTGTTAATAAGTGTTAGCTCATTTAGTCAAGACACATCTACTCCATATATTAGGTCATGAGTTCTATTCCTCATGGCCTACGGGCCTAGTTCTCGTTCCATTTGGGACTTAGTTAATAGAAATCTGTCAAGAATTAATTTAAAATATAAATATTGAGCAACTTTCAAGTTAGTTTTTGGGTTGAGTTAGAACTATATATTTTAACATTGAGTACTTGATTTATTTGGTTTTGATCCAATACTAAGCTTCTATGTGCAAAGGTTTTTTTAATCTTTACCATATGTGTATTAATAGCAATGAATTGTCAAGATTATATTTCATATAATTTTTATTTAATAACTAATAAATTTTTATTTAATAACTATCAATTACAATCGATAAAAATCTCAACTCAATAGTAAATTCAAATCCTTTGCAAAATGAGGTTTTATTAACTCAAAATTGTACTCTATTAATTTCAAGTAAAACAATTGTTTTTGTTTGCCCCTAGTAGACATTATTACTGATTTACTGCTGCTAACTACATTAAACTCATTTGTTCTTTATTTTGTGGAAATTATTTTAGTGCATTTGTTTCCGTACGTATTTGCGCAAAACAAAAATAACAAATCAGGGGACATAATTAACGAGCTTTGCCATGAGACAAAGCTATTATAGCACTAAGAACAACAAAGAGTAATAAAGTTATGCAGAAAAAAAAAAAAAAAAAAAAAAGAAAGCTAAATAAATACAAATCAAAAGACTTCGGAAAGCCTCAAGTATCTTGATATAAAAATATCGGAATCTCCAAGCAAATTTATTAAAGCTTACAAGAAATCTGAGACCCCTTGATGTAAAATAAATCCTCCATTGATCCTTGGATCATTATTCTCTTGAGCTCTTCTTCAAATCTCCTCATATTGGACACAGGCAAACGTATGGGTATAAGAATCCCGCTTTCCCCCTCATCCTCTTTTCGGTACTTAGCAAAAACACTAAGCATAGATATAGCCCCAGCAATTCCTGCAAAAACTGGTTTCCCCCACTCCAAATCAATTTCATCAAATCCCACTTTGGACAAATCAGTAACCATAAAATTTCCCTTACTCGGATATTTCACTCGTTGCCCTTTGATCAATACAAGCTCATCCCCCAGACCCACAGATCTTTTATATTCTTCACTCATTTTGTCCTTAGCTTTTTTCACCATTTCAACTACATACCCTAATGGACTTTTGCACAATGTTCCAGCTTTTGACCACACAGTTGGGATTGCCAATGCATTACCATAATACCCAGATGGAAGATTCATGTTATAATGCTTTCCTCGTGCTGTAACTAGACATGAAAATTGAACAGTGTCTTCAGGATCTAGTTCAAGTGCAATTGTGCGACACCTCCACATAAAAGCAGCTAGCAAATCAAATGTGGAACAGTTTCTAAGGTGTGATGGGAGTTGATTTTTTATCAAACTTATTTCTTTAGAGCCGAAATAGAATGATTTGTGGTACATTTCATCTGGGTTGGTAGTTATGAAGGCATCTGGGATGGTGCTTATTTGCTCATGTTCATTTGGGACAGATGTTACTTGTGGCGGATTTTTAGAACTTAAGAGTTCACGATGCCAAACAGGGAATAGGGAAGGTGTATTTGAACCCTGAGCCATCTCCTCTATGGTTCTTAGAAATTGTATCAGACCAATTGCATCACACATTGTGTGGTTGAAACGTAATGCAATAACGAATCCTCCACATTTCAATCGAGTCACCTATTTATTGAAACAAAGAAAGATTATGTAATATAATGATTAAGTTAATATAAGGGGGCACAGACAACGCCGGTCTTGGTATCATCGGGGCTTAAAATTATTTTTACATTTTAAACATTGATCAAATCATAATATTATAATATAACAAAATTAAGACTCTTATCTATTACTACAGTTTGTTTTGTTAGGTTTTTTGGTTTAGAATTTATAACCAAAGTTTTCTCGTCTCCAAAAGGTGTGACTTGGTGGCATAAGGTTTATGATTTAATTTTTCAAATCCTAAGTTTGAATCTAGGGGGTGCACTTCTAATAAGACCATGGATCAGATTTTCGGGACTGTTTTAGGAGATTCCCAGACTGACGATATAGTCTTGGAATAGAATGATAATGAAGAATAAGTGTTTAAGTGATGGAATATGGATCAGAATGTTATGAAATGAATATTCGTCGCGTTGGAAAACGCGTGGGACCAAGAATCAGTTACGTGATTTTTACTATATGCGTATAGTTTACAGTTTTGGGCATGATTTTAGCAAGCGAACTCCGATTGAGTTGATTCTTGAACCATCAGACTCTTTTTTCCGAGATGAACAACTTTCGTGTTGAACACATTTCGAGAATCGCATCAGAAGGGCTTCAAAAGTGGTGATTTCCGAAAGTACCCTTATTAGTGGGGGCATATTGGTAATTTTTGGAATTTGATATTTTAATTATTATTATTATTTATTATTTCAGCTTATACAGAATAAGAAAGAGAAGAAAGACAGAGAGCAGGCTAGAGAAAAGAAAGAAAAAGAGAGAGAAGAGAAGTTTCGGTCCCGATCCGTAGTTCAAACCCGACAGAGTCTTTAAGGAAAAGTGTAGATCTCATCGAGAGGATCATTTTGGTGGTGGTTTCATTTCAGGAAACTTTCAATTTTCGGAGAAATCTCGGTAAGAATCTTTTTATGGTTTTTCTCGATTTCCCGTTGATCCGGAACTCCGATCGACGAACCGTCAGCGCCATTAGATCCAGGAGAGAGAGGGGAACGCTTGGCCGTCAGAAAATTTTCCATCGGACCGGTGCGTAGCGCTCACGCGACCCTTATGTGGTGGCGCGTGAGGCCCACGCGCGGCTTGGCCGATCGGCGCGTGTCCCCCACGCGCCGGACAGAATCTTCGCGCCGACTTCCCGAGTCTCCTTCGCGAATTTCAGACCATTCCAAGTAGTAACGGACCTCCGAATCTTATTTTTCGTTAAGTTTGCGAGAACGACCGAACCCCGTTTCTCGCATATTCTTTCATCTATTCTAGTTAGGATTTTGTTCCTTATAGTAAATTCTTTTGTCTGTTAGGTGATCGTGATACCGTAAGCAGGGACGGTCCTGCTGCATAGTTCCTTTCTCAGTAGTCAGCTCACCAGGTGCGTGGATAAGCCTGTAACATTGATGTTTTCAAAAGTATATAGTATGTATGTCTTCTTAAATGAATTTTACGGTAATGCATTAAATGAGTTTGTTTTTAGAAAGTTTATATATTTTGCTATAAGGTATGGATCGAATATTGATTATGTTGAAATCATGTGTTTGTGATATATGAGAAACTTGCATGATTTGAGATATATGAGCATGGATTTTGGAAATGATTTTTATGTTAGGATGCACCCCGTGTACTTATATGTGCCAGATTATTGCCATGAGATAAGGTCTCATGTTGCCAGTTATTGCCGTGAGATAAGGTCTCACGTTGCCAGTTTGCTCCGGATGCCAGTTTTTCCGTGGGGAAGCCCCATATTGCCAGCTTTGCCGTATTTGTCATGAGGTTGTGCATATAGATGAATAAATAGATTTATCTTTACAGATTATTTTTGAGCAGTATGAGCTTTATGAGAAATGAGATTTATGATTTGAGTTTTATGAGAAATGAGATTTATGATTTGAGTTTTATGAGAAATGAGATTTACGATTTCAAGTAAATGTTTGAGATATCGATTTACAGCTTATGTATTTATTTATATTATGAAAGACTTGTTCGATCCACTTTGTTACTTGATTATCCACGGCACTGAGCTGTGATCCATTGCACTAAGCGTGAGCTTACCCCCCTTTCCTTAACATTTCAGGTTCAGCAGTTTAGTAGATTATCATTTCCATCTGCTTTTTCGTCATCGTTTTCTGCCAGTAGAGAAAGGTTGTGCCAACAGTAGAGTGTCTTTGTTATGTATTTTCTTGGAAGAATTTGTTGTCTAATGTTAGGCATTGAGCCTTTATTTGTTTTTGAGGATATTGTGTTTCCTTCTTGGATATTATGTTGAGTTGGATCATGGAGATCCTAGTTTTATGATGATATTTCATTTTCAGTTTAGATTTTTCCTTGTATTTGGAGGATTGGTCCGTATTACAGGGGAAACTCTGCCAGTTTCTAGTCTCCGTCTCACCCCTACTCTACCTAAGGGGACAGGTGTGACAAGTGCTTTACTTATGGCTTCCTTGATGACCCTAACTGGATCTTTTTCTTTGACTACTGAAGTTGATGATGAAGTGTTATTATTCTTGTAAAAGAATATTAATGGAGCATGAAACCTTAGACTATCTTGGTCATCAATATCGGAAAGTTGCTTTATCCCACGCGGTGTTGGCGTTGCCGGAGCGATTAATGCCGGTGACTGCTGGGTTACTGAAAAAACTAGAGAATATTTTGAAGACATTTTTGAGTTTTTGGCTTGATGACTTGCTGGTTGTTAAGTGATGCTTTATTGGTTTCCTTATCTAGCAAGGTTTTCTATTTATGGTCATTGACGTGTGTGAAAACTGATTCCGAGTATACATGATATTCGAATTTTGGTCCAATCTTTGGTGCAACAGTGGTATGGTCAATCTTTGACACATGTATCTCAAATTATTTTAAAAGCAAAAATATCATATATCCTAAATCGCTTTGTTAAACTAAACATCTTCAATTAATCTTCAAGTTCTTCTATAAATTTTCAAATTTTCGAAGTTTTCAGATGTGTTCAAAATTCTTTGAAAACTTTAAAAATTTAAAACCTTCAGTCTTATACTCTTGTAATCGTATATCTTGATACTTCGAAAATTTTTTTAGTCTTGATATATATATTTATTCAAATCCTTTAAACTTCAATCTTCATTCTTGTACTCTTCTGTCTTCTATTTTCATCTTTTCCTTTTGTTCATATTTTGCTTGAGATGTTAGTTCAAATATATAAATAAAAATACAATAATTAATTTTATATTCTGATGTGAAAGTTCTAATAATGTTAATCACAGAATATAATATCGATAGTTATATTAAACAAGCAGTTAAAAAAAAAGAGCGAGAGAGAATGACACTTTTTGTACTAGACTAATGACGTGTGAATAACGTATTATGGATATTAATAAGAAGTAACCCATAACTTTTGTAAAAAAAAAATTAAAAAATGTCTAAATCTTTTTCTTATAAATACACTCACATCCAACTCGAATTCCAAATTAAACGTATCTCATAAGATTTGAATATGTGATATCTTACTTCCACAATAAGAGTTAGACCAATTAAACATCATTTGAGGATGTAACCCATAACTTAAGAAGTGACACATAACTTATGTAAATAACATAATATATTATATAAGGAAATTATCGAATAAATTTGTAGGAAAAGTTTAGAAATGTCTAAGTCTTTTTTTTTTTATATAAATACACTCACGTCCAACTCAAATTCCAAGTTAAACGTATCTCATAAGATTGAATCTGTGATATCTTACTTCCACAATAAGAATTAGATCAATTAAACATCATTTGAGGATGTAACCCATGACTTAATAATAAGTGACACATGATTTAGGTAAATAACATAATATATTATATAAGGAAATAATCGAATTAATTTTTAAATATTTTAATAAAATTTATCATCTAAATTCAAGTCTTGAAAGAAAAAAAGAAGATTAAAAGTATATAAACATGTCCTACCTTTGAATAAGCCACATTCACATACTTGGACACTGAGAAGATTTTTCCCCCCACTTGGCCATTGCTATTGAACCTCCAATGATGAATGCATGAAGGAAGCATCACCACAACTTTTGGAAACGTGGGAGATATGAAACCAAATGGCATGCAACCCAACCACAAATTTTGAATTTACTCGTTCTCATTTTGTATGAATTAAGCCCCACTTTTATCATTTGAAAGGTTTCCATCACTTATATTTAAAGAAGTTTGAATTCACAAATCGGGATTAAGTGTTGAGTTGAATTTATAATAAATATTGAAATAATTGATAACATTGGAGACAAATGGCAAGCATCGCAACCGCAATTTGTAAATAGTGTTCATTGATATTTTTGTGAGTCAATGTGATATTGAGGTTTACAGGAGAGAAAATTTAGCTTTCTTTTTCGACTTTTATCCTCTTGTTCCTTCCCATGTCTTCAGGGGTGGTAAAACGAATCAACGAATCGAATTTATATCGATTCCTAAACGAATCGAATCAAAATGTGATGAATTCGTATTCGATTCGTTTATTAAACGAATCATAATATCAAGATTTGTGTTCGATTCGTTTATTAAATGAATCGAATACGAATATTCGTTTAGTCATAATATTATTCAATAACATAATTTACCATAATTTATTTACATTAATTTTTCATAAATATATACAGATGAAATATGTAATTAATATATTTAATGAAAATACCTCACAAAATATCGACAATATTATTTTTCTATGATAATTAGTCATAATTTCTCGAATTTTAATTGAAAAATAACAATAACTGGTAAAAGAAAATAATAAAACGAATACTAAACGAATAAACGAATTAATAAGCTTAAATTCCCATGTGATTCATTTAATAAACGAATCAAATCGAATTGACTCATTTATTAAACGAATCCATTTTTTCAAATCTGTATTCGCTTTAAAGCGAATGAATCGAACGAATAAACGAATCTTAACCCAAATTTCCACCCCTACATGTTATCGTGTGAACACAATATTTTATGGAGTAATACTACTCCACCCAATGCATGTTTCGAGTTCGTTCCCAAACCCGTTTTAATATACCTGAGTCCGACTTGTATGGTTTTGTTCCCAAATTTGATGTGGAAGGCCTCCCTATAAGGTGTGTGATTCGAACCCTTGCCTTTGTGTCATATATGAGTTGAGCGTGTCATTCACTATAACAACGGGGACCTTTAGCGTCCAAACATTTAGCGTCGAAAATTTTCTCGACGCCAATAAATCTTTTATCGTCGAATTTAAATTTCGACGCTAAAGGTAACACTTTAGCATTGAATCCTAGTTTCAACGCTAAAGGATCAACCCTTAGGGTCGAATTTAAATTTCGACGCTAAAGGTTCTAACCTATAGCGTCGAAAAATTATTTGGACGCTAAAGGGTCCACCCTTTAGCCTTGAATTTAAATTTCGACGTTAAAGGTTCAACCCTTAAGCGTCGAATCTAAATTTCGATGCTAAAGGTTAATTTTAAATTTTTTGAATTCCCCCTTCTAAAATTTGAATTTATTGCCTAATAAAATTAGATTTAAATTTTTGAAATTTAGCGACGAATTTTCTAAGCTAAAAGTCAAAAATTTCGACGCTAATGGTTAATTTTAAAATTTTCAAATTCCCGCTTTCTAAAATTTGAATTTTATCTCTTAATAAAATTATATTTAAAATTTTGATATTTAGTGACGAATTTTCGACGCTAAAAGTCAAATATTTCGACGCTAAAGGTAAATTTAAATTTTTTGAATTCCCACTTTCTAAATTTTGAATTTATCTCCTAATAAAATTGGATTTAAATTTTTGATATTTAGCGACGAATTTTTGATGTTTAATAAAAAATTTCGACGCTGAAAGTCAAAATTTTAGCGGAAATAATTCCCGCTATTTGAGGACCTTAAGCGACGAACTATTTCGTCGCTAAATGTTTTTTTTCCTATAAATTCATTTGCTCTTTCATTTCTCATATTCTTTTTTTTTCTCTCATTATCTTATTTCCTCTCTAAAATTATTTTTTTCTTAAGTGTTTAATTTGTTTGATTTTTTATATTTTATATTAACATCTAATATTTATTTATTTATTTTTGAAGGGGAATATGAAGATGAAGGAATGGTGAAAATAAAGATAGTGAAGAAAATAAAAAATAAATGAAAGTGAATATGAAAAAATATGAAAGTGAAGATGGGAAAAATTTATAGAATATTATATTTTATCATTTTGTTTATTATTTTATATTTTTTTGTTGTGATAAATTTTATAATTTTAGTTTTATATCAATAAAAATATCATTATTATAATTTTTTAATAACAAATTTGTAATAATTTTTTATAACATATTTAATTACTTTTGTAATGAAATTAGAAAATGTAGATGAGAGAATTGAGAATGAGAGAATTGTAGAATTGAGAGAATTGAGAATTGGTGTGTTGAATAAATGAAAAATGACCTCTATTTATAGAGTTTATATTTTTTGTCATACCTAAAATGTCCCTAAACTAGTCGTTATATTAATGTTATTAGGATAATTTAGTAATTTACGATTTTTAATTTTTAATTTTTTTTATACATTAGGGCATGGAGCAACGACTCTCTGCCCTAGCCCAACGGCTATTAGCCATTAGGAGCAACGGTTTAGGTTGTTCAATTTCAGTTCGGTCAGGGGTGAACCCTAACCGAATTGAAATTTTTCGATTCTGGTTTCAAAATCAGAATCAGAACCGTCCGGTTCCAACCGGTTCGATTCCAGTTCCGAACCGGAGCTTTGGCCGGGACTAGTTCTTCCATCCAAAATTGGGATTTTTCTGCCACTCAGGGTTATAGCTGTTAGAGTATAGGTTATGGTCCTGTCTGTTATAGTTATTGACATAATTAACATACTCACCATATGGAGCGTAGAGCTCTCTATTCTGTTGTTCCGTATATCCTGCACTTGTAGCTCCAACATTGTTCACAACCTGCCAACCGATGAGCTTTAGATTTTTTTATATTTGATATAACTTAACATTCACAGTTATGTTTAGCTCTAACCCATTGACTACTGTTGTTTGGTGCTGAATACTTCGTTCAGTTGGCCATAAGGAGTTGTTATTGGCCATCTCTTCCAGTAGCTCTCATACTACATGCTCATCATTGGCCATTAAAGCACCTACAGCTGCTGCATCAACTGTGGTCTTCATAATCCCTTTGAGTCCATTGTAGAAGGTCTGTACTTACAGCCACTTAGCTATCTCATGATGTGGGCACTTACGAAGCAGGTCCTTGTATCTCTCTCACGCTTTGATAATGATTCTTAGTCATATTGCGTGAATGAAGTGATGTCATTACGCAGTTTTGTTTTTCTTGCGAGAGGGAAGTATTTTACGAGGAACTTTATGATTAAGGCTACCCACGTGGTGATAGATCCTGCTGGTAATGACTAAGGCTATGCCTTAGCTCGATCTCCCAAAGAATATGGGAAAACTCACAAGCGGACTGCTTCTTCTGCCTCTCTATTGAAATTCAACGTGCTGCAGATTTCCAGAAAATTACGTACGTGAGCGTCAGGATCATCATTCGGGCCACCCCCAAACTGAACTTATTTTTGTATCATTTGGATACATGTCTTGATGTCGTATGTGTTGGCCTAAGGGGTTGGTGGGACGATACATGACATAAGTCCATCAATGATTGATTTTGTCTGGTCCCGAATTGGGATTAGCGTTGCTACTTCTAGTAGATCAAGTTGTTGGTCGTTCATGATGCCTGAAAATCAAATAAAACAAAAGAAAGATTAAAAAAAAAAGAGGGGTGTCTAGCTAAGCAAGTAAAGTTGTCCTAATTTTAATAAAGAAAAATAAATTAAATCCCCGACAACAACGCCAAAAAATTGATCGTGATTTTATATCTAACACGCAAGCGCACATATTGCTCAAGTAATATAGTGACAGAATATCATATATCATACCCACAAAGACTTATTATTTATCTTATTAAAACCAAGACTAACCTACTTAACTTAAATTAAACTATTATTGGAGATAACTTTATGTGCGAAAAGAACATAGAGTTGTAATTTCACCCAAGTACACAAACAATGGGTTCATGTAATTTTTCATTCAATTGAGTTGTTATGAATTACTAACTTAGAACAATAAACTATCTACAAGTCTCTTTCAATGGTCAAGTAGAAATACTCAATTTAAACTAATTGACTATATGTTTATGTTAATTAATTTAAACCAAATTCATTAAGGTCAGGTTCTAATAATGGCTACGCATGCCCTTTAGGTATATGTCTATCTTGCGGCGAAATCTATTCAAAAGAACTAGATC